>PNEQ01051973.1:0-92239 GCA_003012365.1 Medauroidea extradentata
GAGTAATTGTGTGCATAACTAATTGTGTTGTGAGAGTTCTAGTTGATTACTGTTTTGTGTATTTCATAGCTTTGTGAGCTATTAAATCCAGTACTTAATTTAACTCTTTTATTTGTAATTATAGACCTCTATCCCAAAGAACTCATGGGAATTGCCCACATATAAAGTTTGTGTGTTCTCAAACTTGTAACAATATGTTTACAAAGCATCCAGGACGTAAAATAACCGCAAATTTCTGTCAATGAGCCATGCTTCAGAAACTGCACATGCAGAAGATATGGCATCCCATGCAGTGACATCTGCAAACACTGCAGTGGATACAACTGTACCAATGTAGCTAGTGGCATGGACTGTGCAAGTGATGAAGATGATGTCATCGAGTAATTGCACTCCATATTAACGTCTAAATAAATTATATACACACTTAGAAGTATAAACTGTAAAATAGAGTACTTATATTCACTTATACTAGACTTTTTTTTTACATTAATTCGGGTTAGTGACGAATAAATGCCCAAAAGAAGGAAAGTGAAAATGTCTTTAATTTGAAAGACATTAAAATTGTGGCCAAAAAAAGTGTTGAGGATCTATTTTGTGTAAAATTTTATCCTCTTTATTTTAAGTCTAGTAAACTTTTTTCGCTGGATTCACGGTTTTGACATTAACCTAGAAAAACTGCCTTCATGACGTCAAGTGGCGGTCATTTGTCCAATATGGTGGCTTATAGCGCAAAGGTAGGGATGTATATTTTTAGTACGTTAAACTAGAGCGTATACAGATGAATATGTACCAAATATCATTTTTGTTTATATTAATTCACTCAAAAAGTTATTTCTCCTTCACTATACTTCTGATGAACTTTTTAGATGTGCAGCATTGTTGTCGTAAGTTAGAGGCAACATGCCGGCGTTGTTTCTACCCGATGTAGGTGATACTCTGAGAACAGAACCTCTGACGGACACAGGCCGTAATGTCTGCAGGTTGCATGGAGAGGGAAATGGTAGGGAGGGGAACACAGTACGGATCAACAGACATGCCGGAACTAACTTCCCCGGCTAATTTGCATTCCGATCTCCTCCGCCCTTGTCGGCGAGGTATTGGGGTGAGGGCGAGAGCCACGCGGATCACCCCTTACCCACCCCGCAGTGAGAAAAGCAAAGGATGGTAAGAAGGCAGTTGGGCAGCTGTAATTAAAAGTGGCGACATTCGGCCGTCAGATGAAACTGTCGAAACTGCTTCGTTAGGAAAGTTTATGCTCCCAAGGCTCCGACACCTGCAGTGCAGACTCACCCACGCCAGGCAGAAGAAACGACTTATCCAGGCCTGTCTGCCTACGTCTTGCTTGTTGATGCTGGTTGTATTTACCTTCCAGTGCTGACATTTCTCCTCGCACTCACTTTACAGAAAAACCTGTATTAGTAGATACCTGCATAATTTCGCGTTATTATCTCACAGAAGGCTGGTCTCCAAGTTACTGTGTGTCATCACCTGACTTGTGTTGTTGGCCGACAGTTTGTGCGGCGCTTTGAAAGACATTTCCAACCAATTATTAGAGATTATGGTATACCGCGAGCAGGTTTTCTGCCAACATACCCTTAAAAACACATGATAGGGTGATATACGTCTTACACAACGTAATCTCTGCAGACCAATAGCCGGCATCAAATATTACTGTAACAACTTTGCTGTCCTGGTCGCAGCCAGGTTATTTTGGGATGGAGGGCTTAGATAGTTAAATAAATAAATAAAATTTAAGTTCTTAATTTAATTACAATCTCTATACACACTGGCGATTCACACTTTTCAAATAAACACTTACATATACAGGTAATCTCCATAAAAGCCTAATTTACAACTCTAGTGTATAATTAATAACGTCACTTTTCCTCAAATCAGTCCTCCGACCACATAAGTTTCTGTCTAGAAATGTCTCACAATGTACAGCTACTGTTCAACCTGTTCGTCCACTCTCACCCATACTCACACCATTCGAAGAGTGTCACCATCGTCCACACCTCCGTAGCCTCTCCTCGATCTGCTGTTCCCGCCTCGTCCCTCGCTGCCAAGTCCATTGCGAACACTCATCAGCTAAACACCACAATCACTGCCTCTCTGTTCGCAGTGGGCCGGTATTTCTAGTTGCCCGCGACGACGCCCAGAATATTCTCAGAGCTTGCCGACCAAGCTGGTCGATGTGAGCTGAACATTCTAGGTGTTGCACGAACATTCAGCTACGTCCGAGCTGAATTCTTGTCCCGGATGACTGGCAGGTGCCCGCCCATTCAGAAAGCCGGCGATGTCAACCAGGCCTGAGTGGCCTGCATCGCCAGGGGCGGGGAGATGGGGGAAATGAGGTGGGGTGTAGTCCACCGCCTTGCCGCCGGGACTGGGGGTAGCGAGCAGGGGAAGGAGCAGGGGGAGGGGCGCTGTCCGTCACCTCGTTGCCGGGGCTGTAGGTAGTGAGCAGGTGAGGAGGAAGTGGCCGCCTCGTCAGGCCACTCAGCCCAAAGCCTTCGAGAGTGCTGACTCGTTACATTACAACAGCGAGTTTCTTGTTGACTCAGTAAAATAGGGTAACAGCTCCAAGTACAAGCGAAGGCCAGTAATATTTTGTTCAACTGAACGTAAGTTGAAACCCAGCAAACAGTCACGTTTTCCCGCGATAAACCATTATATCTACCAATGATATAAGGTCAACTATACGAGGCCCACTATCCCATAATGTGGGCTCACAAAGTTACATAGACCCG
The DNA here is from genome assembly GCA_003012365.1 of Medauroidea extradentata. Classification (NCBI taxonomy): domain Eukaryota; kingdom Metazoa; phylum Arthropoda; class Insecta; order Phasmatodea; family Phasmatidae; genus Medauroidea; species Medauroidea extradentata. The sequence goes on from PNEQ01051973.1 coordinate 2,751, forward strand.
GACAATAACGTCAAGGAGTGTGTTCGGGTGAGTATAGGCTAGTGGATTTTACCTATCGTCAAATAATAACGCCAAATTTGCACGTCTCTACTTATTAGAACATGAAGTAGCACTGGAAGTTAATAATCCTGGAATCTGCTTCTAGCATTTCCATTAGACACTTGTAGCCTACACTGAAAAAAATTCTGTAAAAATTACAAGGCATTTCTTTATAGTTTTACAAATGTCTGTAAATGTACAATACTTCGCAAAGATAAAGAATTTTTTCGGAAACATTTTTAGTCTACCAAAAGCATAGGTTTGTCGGGAATATGCACAAATCACATCCTCTGGAATGTGTTTTTCTGGTATAAAGTTAGTATTCATATTAATAGCAAGCTGCAGTGTAAAACAAGTAATGTCATACTACTGACCATTGAATTCATACAAATAAAAAAGTGCAAATTTCATGTGAGGCAAGGGGGTCTAGGGATAATTTTCGCGGTATTTAAGAAATTGACGTATAATTGAATCGTACTGCCTCCGCAAAGCATTTTGCTACAGGGAAAAATTATTTCTTTAGAAGCTTTTGTTATTATAGTTCTGTGTCATTACAAGAATTTTCCATGTTGCAAGTACAAATACCAGTCAATAATTTGCAATTCTACGATCAATAAAGTTGTATTATTTTTTACAAGAATTTGCAGTTTAAAAAGGAATTTCTTTAGCATCCAGGTTTCCAATGATAAAAGTTATTTTTAAGTGTAAAGTCGTTTAGACTTATTTTAAGGCAGAACATTTTCCATAGTATATTAAATAATTTCTGAATCTCTTTATTAAAATAGAAATATTAAATTTTCTTTGAAATATAAAAACCAGACATTAGCTGTCCGCACCATTGCGATTTTACAGTACATTCTTCAGCTACTGAATTTGTCATGACCTCATTTGCATTTGTGGCAGTCATGGAAATTAATTTTAACACTAAAATGTTTTCATTATGTTTGATTCTTTTTATCACAGAGTATACACACCCTAATAAATATTTTGAAATATTGTAAAGTGGAACCACACAGCATTCCCCGGAATTCTCGATGCATTATAATAGCGACCTGAAAAATTCGCGTTTTATTTTGGTCAGAAGCTAGAATTCGTACAAACGTAAGCATGTGTAACTTTCTCTATTGGCTCTTGACTTATCTGACATCTCCTGTAATAAAGAAGCAACTAAATGTAGACCTACTACTGTGGTATCACTGTGTCAACAAGCAGCCAATGAGCAGATGCAGTCTACTGGAGCACACATATATTCTTGAAGGCTAGCCTACATGTCAGTAAACCCACCAAATGTTCAGGTCCTTAATTATAATTAATGCCAGAGTTTTATGTCATGATGTGGAAACCCGAGCGTTAATTCTAATTCTGCAAAGTATTTGTAGTCGTTAAGGGCTTGTTCCCGAGTTTTTTTTCAGACTGGTGCCAACAACTCAAATATTTTTTAACCAAAAGTTTTGAAAAAAAAATTGAGTCAATGTGCAATCACACGATGCACAATACTGTGGACGCGTTTTTTTAAATAATGTACCATTCGCCAGCAAAAAAATAATTTCCTTCATTTTTGCTTATTTTCACGACGAAAAACGCGGTACTTTGGGTAATGAAATCTAAAAAAATCGTTCAGTATAATTCTACAAAAAAATTCAGCTACAAATTATAACATATAAGTGTCAAAACTATGCAGCGAAATTTTGATATGAGTATTAGGCAGCAATAAAAAAAATATTTTCGAAATCACTGCAAAACTCCGTAACAAGGCGATAAGTGAGGTAGGAAAAGTGCGACATTCCTACACTCCTGAGATTTTTTAAACACTCCGTTAGTTATGTAAACTCTTATATTAAATAAACACCATAAATATTTAAAATTTTGGATTTTATGAACACACGCATATTTATGTATGCCTGTCTGCGACGTATAGGGGAGGGTGGGTCACAATGAAACATGGAGCACACTGAAACAAAGACGATAATCTTTGATAGATATATCTTGGACATCTGGTGCTCCTAGTGGTGGGAACTGTAGTTGCTATCGACATGGGAAAACAGTTTCAACACTGTATTCATCACAGTAGTGTTTTCTGCATAAAAGTAATTTTTCAATAGTTTACATGATCTGTTATTTGAGGACTTTGGGGAATATATATTTTTAGTTTGTTATATGTAGCTAAACAATCTCTATCCTCTCTAAAAAAAACACGTAAGTGACACTTATTTCACTTCATTATTTTCAGTGTTACAGCCTAATTTACATTAGTACTGCCAATGGGGTTCAATGAAACGTGCATGGGTGGGGCACAGTGAAACGTTTCAGTGTGCCCCACAAACTAGTCCACTCTAAAACACATATTAAGTAAAAATAATTTACTTTATAAAAATAAATATGTAAATACACTTTGCCTCCCATTTTAGCTGATGGCAGTTTCAGTGGACAAGAATTAGGATATATACAGTAATAGTAGTACCGGCCATGTTTGTGTGGGGAAAGAATTAATTCTCAACATCTATTTTCATAGGAACAAAATGACACGTAATCGTGTAAGAACTACGAAGAGTGGATCATTTACCGAGGACTCGATGAAATAAGCGGTTCAACTTGTCCAAGATGGAAAAAGCTGCAGAATGGCTGCAAAATTTAAAGGGGTGATATATCCAACACTCTTCAGGTTTGTCCGGAAATCAAAAGTGCACAACGATGAAAAGATGGATATGAAGTTCAGGTCCAATTACGAATATAGAAGGGTATTTTCTTTAGAACATGAAGTAACTTTGGGCGATAATCTTTTGAACAGTGTAGACAGCTGGCATATGAAATTGTAGTAACGAACCAGATACCCTATCCTCCAAAATGGGATGAAACTAGATTAGCTGGAATAGAATGTTTCATAGGATTCATTGTACGAAATAATTGACTAAGCATTCGAACTCTAGAAGGACGCAGTCTATGGGCCACTTTTAACAAATCGAATGTCGATATCTGTACCTCGGAGACATAAGACACTATGTTCACTTTTTATCAAACGGTACTTTTTACCGTAAACATGACCACAGTTCAAAGTACTTTTAATGGCATACAACATAAAGTCAGTGCTGTATCAAAAAACTTTGTTTTTAGGCATTAAACAGCTGGATTCACTAGTGAATCACTCTCTTGAAACTGCTTTCCTGAAAAATATTAATTTTGTAACATGGTGTCTTATGCCTCCGAGGTACAGATTCGTTCTATAACGACCTTCATAATGTTAATTAAAAAAATTTAAAGCAGACTTTGCATTTAGTTTTGTTACTGATCGACCTTATGAAGCACCATTGGAACAATAACTACAGCCAACAGTTGAAGAACAAGGACCGTTAACTAGCAGGGCTGACGAGAGTCACATCTTATCCAAGAATCAAGAAAAACGTTTAATTTCAGCCCTGAAGTTGTCCGTGGTTATCCTAAAGCTAGTACACGGCAAAATGAAAAGAAAGACCACTAAAAAGGAAAAAGTATTATTGACACTAGCATCCCAGGAATTAAGGCTCAGACAGAAGCGAAAAAAAAAAAATGTTACGAAGCCTATAAACGTGAAGAGGACATTGTTCACGAAGGAGAAAAAGAAAGAATCTGATTATAGCGATGACAATACTGAAGTTATAGTACTCGATGATTCAGACAACAAGGAAGAATTTGTGGAGGATATGCTATCGTCACTACAGCCAGATGCGTTTGAAGAATTAGAGCTGATGCAGTAGTAGAAGATTATAATTTTGGTGGGATATGACGCTTCAGGAAGGAAGAAGTTTTACTTAGAAATCATGAACGAAGACAAGGATAATGGCGAGGAATACGAAGTGAGTTTCTTCAGAGCAAGTGCCAAGAAGACAAATGCAGTCATGAAACCACAAGTTGAAGATGTGGCTGCAGTGCATCAGAGGCAAGTAAAGATAATTCTCCCTCTACCAATGTGTTCTGGTAAAACAAAGCGACAACAAGGATATTTGTCTTTTGGAATTAACTTTTATTCTCTTAATATGGGCTGAGTTCATGGTGTATTACTGAAGTGGACCATTTTGAAGAACGTTTGTTCAGTCACATTTAGTTTAAATCATTATTCTGTTTTATTAGCAAGAAGCCTACAGTAGGCCCACTGTATTGTGTCCACTTTAAATGGGCTAATTACTGTTCCGCAATTTATCTTACAATTTTATTGTTCTCTATTTCATTAAGATAGGTTTCATGAACATCATAAGACACCAAGGGCATCTGCTAGGCTAATTGTCGCTGCAAAGACAGTGGTTTCCAAATACAAAATATGTGTTTCAGTGTGCCCCATGTCATGTTTCACTGTGACCCATACCTGGGGCAAAGTGAAACAAATGTAGGAGTCTTTTGTAAACTTACTTTCGGACTGTAAAAGTAGGTTTCAAGTTTTAATAGCAATGTTTTTGAAAAAGAAATCTCTCCTAAGATGATTTGTACATTTACAATACTTCTAATTTTTAATAACATAAATATATATTGAAGAATGTAATTTATGTTTCACTGTGGCCCACCCACCCATACGTTCCTATATAATTCCTCTGATTGCAATGAAACTTTGCTGAGTTGTGGTGCGTGCGTCCTCGAAGGTTTTAGACAAAAAAGTGTGTATACAAGGGGAAAATAAAGGGGGCAGGGAATCAAATAGAGACAAAAGGGAAGAGGGTAGTATTGGGATAACTAAAAAAAAAAAAAAATTGTATTTTTCAAAATGTTTCAAAAATAGACACTAATGACTCCTAACACCAATTCGCATCATTTAGAATTAAAAAAAAAATAAAAAGATTTCAAAATTTTTTAACAATAAAAACAGTTTACAGTAATTATTTACTTTTAATATATTGTCAGTATTAAAATCACTACGTATATGAAATTTTCAGTGCCACAAAATTCTTATCAAAAACTTTTACTAGAAATGTGTTTTTTATAAGTTACTAATAATAATATAAATAAAAGTTTTTACGAATTACTTGAGATAATGTGGAGTACATACGACCGAACATTAGTACGACTCAACGGACCATTAAATTGAGGCGAGAGAGTTTTACGGCCCTGCAACAATGAAGTATTAAGAGCCGACGAGGATGAAATAAGATGAAGGGACAACTAAACATCCATGCTCAAACTAGGGTTCGAACCCAGGACCACTCGCACCGTAGACTGGTGCCTAACTGACGACGCTTCCGAGACCGGCAGGAATTAAGTTGAAAACCACGTGACCAACTCACGGCAATAACAAATTATTATGTAAAATAATTTTTAATTTTAGGAAAGCCCTATGTCACATGCATAATGTTGTAGCGTTTCACTATTTAAAAAACGCTGGACTGCTTTACATGTTCTCAATTTTTTTATACATTAAATGAAAGCACACTTCAGAATTTTGCTTCAATCCATTTTAAATTTACTGCATTTCTATTGTAAACAAGAATTTATGCCACTTCAACTGGCTAAAACGGTTTATTTCAGATTGCTCTGGCTGTAAAACTACTTACTGGAGTTGTGAAACAAAAACATCGAAGCACTTGTTTGACTTAATATCATACATTCTACATACAAACTTGCAGAACCACCAGTTAAAACCCCATAAATATCAGTGTTACCAATATTACCTGTGTCGCCATTATTGCTTACCCTTTTCTATTGTCTTCCGTGGGTATAAAACTTCATGCAAAAACTTCTGTTATGATACATGTTCCTCACAGATTACAATATTTAGTTTTATTTATTGCGTCTTCGACCATAACACTCCTTTAATTAGATACATTTCATACATTGTTGTTGAAAATTATACATTTTGAGCACCACTTCTTTTTATATCAAAATATTTATATCTGCATTTATTTATTCACAAATTTATGTATTTTTGTTACATTTTCCTTAACCTCAATAACTGATGACTTGATTCCAGCCTACGACACAGGTGGTTTGTAACTACTTTAATTAAGGGGTATTGATCCCTACCACCTTCGATTTATCTGTTTCTTCTCGATAACTTCTGTTCCTGTTGATGTATCAAAATGTTTGTTACGACAAGGCATATATACAAACTTAATCGATTTTCTGTAATTACTGGAACCATAATATATTCATTGTTTTGCAACGGGAAACAGCTGAAAAGGAAAAATTGCTTTATTTACGGGAGCGACTACAGAGGTCGTAAAATTAACAGAAACAATGTCATATGTATTCCAAAAAGTGAATGAAACAATAAACTAAGCCTTGTCAGCGTGAAAAAAGTAAAACAATGTGTCTATTCCCTAATTTATAAGAAAAACCGTAAAAGCGATCTGACAGGGATCAATTTAGTTAAGACATTAACGTTCTCCTTTCCCAGCTACTAGCATAACTCTAATCAACATTTCGTTTGAATAATTTGCACTGTACAGAATGACATTGAACAAGTGTTACGAATCGATATGGATGACAGATAAGTAGGGACCTTGGTTTTTCGCGAAAAGAATTTTGCCCCACTTAGTTTCAGTGCCTTACGTGCACATCTGCAGTTCTGCTTCGTGGTCAGTGATGGGATATTTTAACTCTCTCGAGCCTTGGGATTCTACAGACAAATCACAGCCGTTAGGTGTTGCAGAGACTTTAATGTAATTGGCTCAGTCAAATGATATACGGCACTTCATATAGACACGCTGGCAACAATCATGAAGCAGAATTGCAGATGTGCACGTAAGGCTCTGAAACAAAGTGGGGCAAAATTCTTTTCGCGAAAAACCAGGATTCCTACAAGATAAAATATAAAATATTTTGCTAAGGTAACTATGTCCAGAAATATAACGTTATATCTGAAACTGCTGGTGTCAATAAACAGAGGTAGTAGGCTACCTGACAGGAAATGTGACGTAGGTTTTATCAAAGGCGCATGTTTATCAGCGTTTGCAGTCATGGGCAGTTACATCCACATCTCAAAATGGACTCCACTGCATGCGATACAAACTCTGCAAACGTGTAGCCCTCCATGGTGCCTATGCTACTGCGACTGTCGACGTCACAAGTGTAACACATGCAGTGGCCACGTGCAGAAACTGAGCGTCAAAGCGTGTGGTGCATACACACCTACCTACACTAACGCCACACACAAGTTGTTTGCACTACCTGGTTGTCGCCACTTTGTCTTCTACCCCTATTTATTAATATTGACAACTTAAGGGGTAATGCGAAAGAAATTTCCGGACATGAGTACCTTAAAAAAAACATGTTCCATTTCATCTTATCTACCACCCATATCTATTTGTAAAACTTGTCCAATGTCAGCCTATGTAATTATTGGAGACGATGGAATATCTAGAAAATTTTTCGTGTCAACATAACCTTGAAAACGCTGCAGATTTTTGCAACGTGTATGACTGGGTGATATACGTATGACTAGAGGCCGGAAAAATTCGCGGATTCTCTGATCCGTAGGCTAGCCTGCAAGAATATTTGTGAAGTGAAGCAGATAGCAGATGCTCATTAGCTGCTTGCTGTTAAAGTGATATAGGTCTGTATTAGGTACATTTTATTATTGGCTCATCTACTTCCAGGAAGTATCAAACAAGTCAAAGGCCAATTGCGAAACTGACACAAACCTACAGTTGTTGGAATTCTAGCTTGTGGCCAAGAGAAAACGCGAATTTGTCAGGTCTCTAGGTATGACACAACGTAGCTGTCTGCAGTCTAATAACGTATATAAAATATTATAATAGCGGGATTCTTATTGGCCCAGTCAAATACGGTAACAGCTTCACGTACAACTGAAAGCCAGTGTAATATTAATATATTATTTTAAGTTGAACGTACGTTGAAACCCACCAAACAGTCGAATTTTCCCGCGACAAATCATCTCTAATAATTATGTAGTCTATTTCAAACTAATGGAATTATATACTATTAAAAATCTAATGACAGAAAAAAAATTACTTTATAATCAAACACAGCTGCTGGTCTTCAAGAAGAAAATACCACGCTACGGCATGACTCATGCGCCAGATCCACTTAATCGGTTTCAGTAGCCATATTGCATTTTATTATTTTTTGCTGTTTTGAAATTCTGAAAAGACATATGTTAAATCTGCGACTATGCCGCAAATTCTATTTACTTCACACTACAGTACAGATATGGCGATCAAACTGGTAAAGAATAACTTGGTCGCAATCTGTGTGGCAAATTACGAATAAAAAACATTAATCTGGCAGACAGCGGCGTAATTATACGTAACCAGCTCAATGGCCGTGTATGTACTTTATCACTAGGTAAACATAATTTGTTGTATAATCGCGGATTGTATTATTTAGTTATCACAATTTCAAAAAAGCTAAAAACAAAATTATTCAATACGGTGACTACAACCGAACCTACGCGTAAGCCACTCAACTGTCGTACAGTGCTTTACTGTTATTTTTTTTCTCCCATAGCACTTTGAACGATGGCCACGAAATATTATTTGTGGGAAGCATGTATGAAGTAAAACGCATGTTTAGTATGTTTTATATTTTTTCTTTTACTGTTCCGTTTGGTATTTTCCCACACAGGACTATTTAAAATCAGGGGCGTCACTTCAGCAGGTTTTCCTTGGCAAGGGGGGGGGGGCAAGATTTTTCTTTTGGCAACAGTGATCTTGTTGCATCTTTTTTATTAATTAAGCATGAATTAAATATAAACTTTGATAATAAAACTTAAGTTTTATGCTCTTAAGTTAGTATTATTTAAAAAAACAAAAAACAATTCACACAAAAAAAATTATACACTTTTCTTTCTAAATCCAGGGGGGCATTCCCCCCCCCCCCCAACTGATCCACCCAAAATGACGCCTGTTTAAAATATAGTCTTTAGTTATTTTCATGTACCAGACAATCATCTTTCTAATAGTCATCTTGAATTTGTAAACTTACAGCGACATACTTAGAAGCGTGTGTTCATTTCGTAGACATACAAATGTAATGCACGTTATTTAGTTTCACCAAAGAAGAAATAGTCACCACTCGCTATAATAAATTTCAAGTGGTGGTACGGAGACCCCTTAAGAGTTAGTGGACCTGGCTAGTGAGCCTTGATGTAGCGTGATACGGAAAGTATTATTTCTTGTATAACTATTAAAAATGTTTCCAATGCGTTTATCTACGAAAGAAGACACACTTAAAACTGTGTCCCGGAGGTTTTAAAAATGCCGCCCGCTAATTAAAAACATGATTACCAAACTCCTCAATAGTGCTAAAATTGACTTTTTCACGTTGCTGTAGCTGTGAAAGTATCAATCGTAATCGCAAAACAAATTCATAGAAACCTGCATTGGACTTTGCCACAAACTTTTCACAAATAATATAACATGGTCATCGCTTGTAGTTCCATTGAAAAACGGTTTCTACGAAAACACTGCACTCTAGTTAAATCCTTCGCGCCTAGCGGCGATGAGGTGTTTGATGGACGTGTTATATTCGATATATCGCATTTCCCGTTTCCGTGCCTAAAACGTAGCGTACGCTGACTCCTAAGAGCGCCGTCTACTAGACGATTTAAATGCGTTGCAGTGTGCAAAGAAATTAGGTTTTTTTACGAAGTTATTCCACATGCGCCCATAGCACCAATGTACGAACGGAAAACACACTTCAGAAAAGGAAGGAATGTCATTGTCAAGACACCACGCTCATTAAAACATTCTTTCAAAGCCCTCCAACATAGCTAGAAACTGCCTTTTCTGACTGCTGTATTTAAAAATGTTCTAACCGAATGTATGTTAGTCTCACAAACACGTACTGAACTTTGCTACAGACTTTCCCCCAATAAACTTACTTGGTCACCTCTCAAGGGCGTTCAACTGCGATAAAATCATAATTCTATATAGATATGAAATAGTGTTAGTTTTGTAGACGATACTTGCGAGTATATTTTACTCTTACGAAACAATTTTAGCTCTCATAGTTTTGTCATAACGGTGTGTCAAAGTCAATATTTGCTTGTTACGCTGCCATGCAAATAGTGAAAACCAACTGACCTACTTAAACATAATAATTCACTGTAAACGTACATCACATGAGCTATGCAATAAGACATTAAAAAACCTACAAGATTATATTTATAATTTAAAAAAATCGCAAAAATACAGAAAAAACTATGCAAATTCAGAAATTTTTAAAAATGCAAAACCAGTTCGTGGAAATTTGGATTTATTACGTAGCCCTTAGTTTGTTATTTTACTGTTAATTATTTCACGTACGTAAGTCAATTGGTTTTCACCATTCGCATGGCAGCAGAACAAGCAAATTTTGACTTCGACGCACCGTTATGAGAAAACTACGCCAGCTGAAATTGTTTCGCAGGAGGAAACTGCACTCACAAGTATCGTCTACAAAACCAACAATATTTCTTAAATATATAAAATTATGATTTTATCGCACTTGAACACCCTTAAAGTCGCGTAGTAAAAAGTGGCTCTGTGGGAATCATGCACGCTAGTTCAGTGCTGGCTCGCTGTGGCAAAGTGGCATTTGATGCGCGCTTCAAGTTCGCCCTTACTGCTCCGTCACTTCTGAGCCTCTAACGCACAGGTAGGCGGTGCCCTTAAGGGGGAGAATTAGACAATTTTATTACTGTATTTCCAGTTTTTGAGCCATAACATTTATTCAAATTGTATTGTAAAAATATTTCTCCTCGACAAAGCATAGGATATATTCTTGGTAACTGCTTAACACAAATAGTAACGGAACCTTTAATTAATTTGTCATGCAAAATCATTGCAACTGAATTCTTGAAAGTTAAGCTATAATTCACTTGCAAGGATTCTGTATGACAAATTTATGAAAGATTCCGTTATTATTTATTTCAAGCAGTTTACCAAGAATACATCATATACTTTGTCGAAGATAAGGTTTTGGTAATATAATTTGAATAATTGTTAAGACTCAAAAACTGAAAATACAATTAAATTGCCTACCCCCGCCCCCCACTCCCTTAAGGTGGCCGTCTACCCAGGCCGCCGAGCGATGCGCAGAGCTATGGCCGACACAAGTTTATTCGATAACTGCTCTACTTTCCCGAGGCTGTCTACTTAATAATAACATTCATTGATAATTATGTGCGCCTATACTCATTTCAGGACCTCCGCTAATCTGCGAAGCTTATTTTCTCGTGGTGGCAAATGGCAGAATATGGGTGTTATCTTGAACTGACATAACTAAAAAATACAAATCGTCGAACTCGTTCAGTCTCTCCAAATACGCATCGCTATGGAAGTTCGTATCACTGGCTGAAAGCAACTTGAACTGCAGGTGATCTTCGAAGGCAGTTTTAACTAACGTAAGGTCTTTTATCTGTTGCCAGAAGTAAGCCAACCTTTGCGGGGTTTTTTTCTGCGTCCTGAGATAGTTGAACTGCACGCTGCAACCGATTTACAGCCTTCCGCAATCTTAGCCGATAATTTGATACTTTATTTAATGTTTTCTATAAACACTGCGATGAAGTAGGCAGAAATTCAAATTCGCGCACTTGTATTCTATCGCGAATTCAGCAACAGTATACCACATTAGTTTTAGGATTTTGCCTAAATCCGACCTCGGGGGACCAAATGTTTTGTTACAAAAACTTTTTCCTAGGCTGGTAAAAATAAGTCAACACAGATTTATTGCGAAAGATTGCCGAAAATTTATTCATCGTAGATTAACATAACCACAACGTCTTAAAAGCGCGTGAGACAACAAAATAACGAACAAACAAATGTCTATTTATAGTATTATTATTTATTATTACTACTATCTATTATTATTACTATTTACTAATAAGTACGAATACTACTTTCACCCAACTTAAATAATGTTTGACAATTGTTTTGTACATGTTTAACCAATCTTACTATGTTTTACTGATGTATTCAACCTGCCCTCGACATTCCTGAGCAAGCGCATGCAGGTAGATCCCTACTCGAGCTCTGCTCCATGGGATCAAACTTGCTTGAGTATCTGTGATGATTGTGTGTAATATAATTACATAAGCGCCACGGTCCAGTACGGCGGCAGTGCATAACGTGCACATGCAAGGGTTGAAAGCCAAGAAACGCGTACAATATTATTAAAAGTCGCATGCCAATGTTTATGTTGGGTGTTTGGGCTTGTACATACATGATTGTGAATAAACTTTGGAAGTGTTGTAAATTGTCAAAAAATTCTATTTCTCGCGCTGGAGTTGGCAACCTCACAACTAGAATGCACTACTGGCAACAGTGATTATTCAGTCATGATCACGGACTCGTCTACGGACTTGTGTCAATAAGTTGAGTTGAGTGTAGAGGCTTGTCGTTATGTTTTTATTCAGTCTACATGTGCGTTTGGGCGCAAACAGTTTACATTAACAGTTGGTAGACATATACAAATTTTAAAATTTTAAACAGAGCTTTAAAAAGTCGTCATGTGTGTTTACACGTATTCCATGCGAAGGTGACAGCCTAGGGTGATACATTTTGTGGGTTCGAGGCCTGGAATTGAGGAGCTCTAGGGACGACACATCAGCACGTGTATCATACCTCACCCTAGCCTCTAGGCGCAAGTCACTGAACTAGACTGCGATCTTCTCGCTGACAGGTCACACACATTTGACATTGATTGGTGACTATTATTTTATGACACAATGTCAGTTCAAGATAACCTCATCAAAAGTGTTGTCAGTTCACCACAAAAAGACATGGGTGTATTTTTGCCTACTAACAGTCGGTCGAGTAGGGTTGTGCTACCATCAATCAAGCTGCCAACCTTCTCAGGCAATGTGCGAGAGTGGATAAGCTTCTCTTACCTGTGTTAGTCGTGGATAACAAACAATTCACGAGAGTCGAACGACTGTCCTCTCTAGAAGGTGAACCAGCATCATTGATATAATCTTTAACATTGACAGATGCAGACTTTGAGACAGCTTGAAACATTTGGGACAGATGTTATAATAACCGACACATTATAATAAATAACCATATCGATGCACTTATAACATCACCAGATGTACGCCCCAATTATCCATCATCAGCGCGAAATAGCTGTCGGTTATTGCAGAAAATATTGGTGCTCTGGGAGAACTGCAGTTGCCACCCTTGCTGATTCACATATTTGAGAAGAAATTTGATGAAGCCTTGCGCAAGCAGCAGGAGATACAACTTCCTAATGACAAACTTCCAAGTATAGAGGACTTCACTCAGTTTTTAGAACGTTACAGCAGGTGTTAAGAGTTTGAATCTATCTCGAAGCAAACTCAGAGGCTTTTTCTATCAGCTCATAATGCAAATGTAATGAAGTCAAGTCTGTCCGGTATGTTTGTTGGTAGCACTGACGTCAATTCACAAATGTGCATTGTTTATAGTAAAGTCTATAAACTGTTCAAATGTGTTGTGTTTGGCAGTAAATCATCCAAGGAAAGATTTGATGTAGTCAAAATAAATGGAATATACTTAAACTGTCTTCGTACTGGCCATTGTGCTGCCTTCTGCCCTTCGAAATTATCCTGCCGAGCATGTGATTCTTGTCACCACATCTTACTTCATTTCGACGATGCCTCTGAGCCAACTGACACTGCCCAACAGAAGCCTTCTGAGCGAGTGACTGAGGATGTAACCATGGAGCCTTCACCGAGTGAGGAACCACTCGCATCACTTCATGGTCGGGCCCAAGCAACAGTTTTGCTGTCTACTGCTTTGGTGGAAGTCCTTGATTCTAGTGGGAACTATCAGATTGTCAGGACAACCCTGGACTGTGTCCGTCAGGCCAGTTTCATGACAGAATGGTGTCGAGTAAAGCTAGGTCTATTGCATGAGCACGTTTCGCTGCCAGTTCAGGGATTTTCATGTGCTAAAGTAAACGTTGTCAAGGGTGTTGTCAGTTGTGTTCTGCATCCTGTTGGACAGTCCGGTCCAAATTTCCAGTTGAATGTCTTTGTGTTGTAAAAGATCACTGGTGACTTGCCTCATGCTGTTTTGTCAAAGTCTAGTTGGAGCCACATTGATATTCTGCACCTGGCAGATCCTTTGGGCCATGTTTCTGATCCCACTGACCTGTTGATTGAAGCCGATTTGTTTCTTTTTAGTTGCTTGGTAAAATGTTTGTTGACAAGCATGGTACTATCCATAGCTCTTCAAACTGTCCTGGGTTATGTGCTAATGAGAACGGTTCAAACTATTTCTTCAGAAGTTACATGTTGCAAGTCTATGTTGTGTTCATTTCCTTCTCCGGATTCTGTGATGAGATCGTTAAGGGAATTGAAGGAGATTCCATAAAAAATATACAAATCCCCTACGGATGCAGCTTGTGAACAGCTATTCCGAGAAACATGTACAAGAGATGCTCTTGGACACTATACTGTAGCCTTGCCCTTTCATGATACTATACCTGTGTTAGGTGAGTCTCGGTCACTTGCTTTGATTTAGTTTACAGACTCTAGAATGTCGCTTTCGGCGAAATCATGATCTCTACAATCAATACCGTGATTTTATGAAGGATTATTTGTTGTCAGGCCGTATGTCACATGCTGTGTAACCTAACCAGACCATCACTGGAATGGGTGTTGTATTCCACATCATCTTGTTTTGAAGCAACAGAGCACAGCCACTAAATTGCGTGTTGTCTTCAATGCATCTACCAAGAGTAGCCTTACTGTAAGTATAAATGACTTGCTTCTTACCGGACCAAAGCTATAAACATAAGCCTATGTATGCAACATTATTCTAAAGTTCCAGTGCCAAAACATTGTATACACTGGTGATGTCAAACAGACGTATATTCAGATCTAGGTGACACCTGAACACAGAGACTTTCAAAGAATCTTATGGCGGTTTTCACCAACAGATCAAGTGAATGAGTTTTAACTGAATACAGTGCCATATGGTGTTTCCTCTGCACCATATTTGAAAATCCGCACCATTAATAAGTTAGCAAATAATGAACAACTAAGATTCCCTACTGCAATTGCTGTGTTGCGTTCTGATGTCTATGTAGGTGTTGTGGTGACAGGCGCAGCCACTGTACATAGCATTTTTCGGAAACTACAAAAATGAAAGTTTAATCTAGTTGTTTCTTGAGATAAATCAATGAGCTATACACTAGTAATGTTTTGAAGCATATGTAATCAGTTTTAAAGTAATTTTCCAGTGAATATTTGGAAAAAACAATAACTACTGAATAGTTTTGTCACAAAAAGGGAAAATTTCAATACAAAACATAGCTTCAGTCTAGGCAAATGCAAGTAGGCGGTATCAATAATATAAGTAGCTGATATTGTTAAGAAAAGCAAAATATCACATAAACGACGTGTTTTGAAGTGTGCATTCTGAAAGTGTCTGTGAACTTTGAACCAAAATCCTCACAAATTGCCCTAGGGCACGTAAACTAAATCAGATAACCGCAGTGATCACTATAAATGGGAACTATGTGCAATTTAACAACTTTTCAGTTTTCCATGCTCTATGAAATGTGTTTATTAATGTTTAGTGCCTGTTGTGAGAGCCTTATTAAGTGCTCGCTGACCTCGTATGACCTATACTATGGCTATAGCTACGAGTAAGAGGTTTGGCAGTGAGAGAGAAGATGGCAGGAGCAGCGGGGGGTGTGGCCACTTGAGCGGGCCGCGCCAGTAACTCGATTGTTGTCCGCCAGATGGAGCGACAGTCGAGACTAGCGCTAGCAAGAGCTCTTTGTGTGTGTCACACTGGCTCAGGGACGAATTAGCTTGACGCCCTCGAGCCGCAAGGGAAATTCACTTAGGATCGATTTGTTGTTAGGTCTGTTAACGTCCCCCCTGCCACATCCCACCCACCAACCAACCAGACGCCAGACGCCTGTTGGGGGAGTGAACCGAGTAGATCAACCCGCCTGATGGAAGTCTTTGTGGCGTGGCGAGATTTAAATCTCAAGTGGAAACTTGCTCTCAGATGACAGGCTCAATTTCTTGTGTCCTCCGCTGAGATATCACTGTCTTGGTCTAACTCTTGAGATCTTGAAACAAATATATATGCTTAACATGGTCGTTTGTTCAGGCTGCACAGCGTTGGTCGACATATTCTCAAATTTGTATTGCGATCTATGTCTCGTCGACAGGGAGGTCATTACAGACGATTACACACATCTTTACACGAGATCAGGAACTGGGAGGAGTCGGCCATGGTCTATGTTAAGTAATCATCCCAGCATTCGCCTGGAGCGATTTCGAGAAACCATGGAAAACAGAAATCCGGTTGCTGGAGCCGGGGATTAAAACAGGGTCCTCCGGAATGCAAGTCCAATATTTCGGCTTATAGACGTTTATTCGGAAACAGCTCAACTTGCATCAGCGATGACTGCTTAAGAGGGTGTGGTACATAATTCAACGCTAAAAGCATTAATCTATAAATGTAGGTTTCTTGAAACCAGTTTGCGAAAGTTAAACAATAGCATATCCTAGACAATACTTTTACCCAATGTTTTAAACAAAACTGTTTCCAGTGTTACGAACTTCTGAGGCACCATCTCTGACGCCGGAACCTCGTGCATTTAACTGTGGCGCAAGAGATCACGCGTAACGAATTAGTAATTATGGATAAATATTTACTTATAAAGTTGGCAAATACCATTATCTGGGATTGTCATTGAGTATTTTATCCATATCGGCTTCGAAAAAAGCGTAAAATTAATTGATGTTTTCAGCGTTAATTTATCTACCATGCACTCTTAAGAATTACATTCAATGAACTTTACACATGTGCATTCCCAGTTTAGGTCCTGCAGCAATTATCAACGACTGTTTTCACGCGGCAAAAAGTGCGAAAATTGGTTTTTTAGTAGTCCTTTGTAGGCATGATAAACATGATGGAGAATCTATAAAAATATGTATAGTTGTGGACAGTGCGCTTGTACCTTTAATATAATGTGGCAGAATTACAGGGTCACCAGTAAATGTCTGCTATAGGCGATCTATTGTCGAGAAGACAGCAAGGACACAATTTCAGTAACTTGCTCTTAGCGAGACAGTGATGTGCGTTGTTATACTTCCGTCTAGGTAAGCGGCGTCTCCACCAGTGTTACAAAGTTATCTTTAAGGCTCGGCATCAGTCGCCATATTGAATTATTTTATTTTTCGCTCTTATGAAATTCTGAGAAGAATAATGTGAAATTGGTTACTGTGATATCAATTCTATTTACCTTACGCTACAATAAAAGCATCGCGGTGTAACTTTTAACGTATATTTAAGCCGTAATCAGTCGAGCAATTTTTTTATATTCTTAATTTCCTTGGCTGATTACGACTTAAATATACGTTAAAAGTTCAACTGCGATGTTTTTATTGTAGCGTAAGGTAAATAGAATTGATATCACAGTAACCAATTTCACATTTTTCTTCTCAGAATTTCATAAGAGCGAAAAATAAAATAATTCAATATGGCGACTTATGCCAAACCTTAAAGAGGTGTTAGCTCAGATGGTTGCTACACTGCGTGTTTACTAAGGTGGTTATTAAGGGTTAAAATGACTAAGACATTTATGTATAAACTGGAGTTTATTATATTAGAGTGGCAGGTACACGGAATACAAAATTGTCACAGTTAGTTATATCTTATAAAGGTAGGTTCACATTTAACGTAACAGTAGCATAGAACATAGGTCGTTCGCTCAAGAACTAACCTCTATGTATTCTTACCTACCGATTCACAACACCAAACAAGTGACCTAACCGTGTGCACAGAAATGCTGACATGGGACATTGTAATATTTAATTTATTGTGCGTACGCATAGGACAACAAACAGTCACAACCATGGCTGTAGAACAGGTCTGGACAATCGCCTGGTAACTTTACCACCTTGTTGTTTGGCTATAGTTCACCAAGTTTATGGGCGCTGCAGTCAGGGCGGTCGGCTCAAACTCCGGCCACTTCCCTCCCACAAATATAAACAATTTATCAAAATGTGTATTTTTTTTATCAATTTATGAAACACTTCCTTCGCTTACAATCATCAAGCATGGCTCCAGCAATCTTTATTCACTTCATAATGTAAATACTAGGAAAAAGTCGACGGAGTTTGGGCCCAACTGCCCTGACTGCAGCGCCAATAAAGCACAGCATTATCGGTAACTTCGTGAACTGCAGCCAAACAACAAGGGGGTCAAGCAAAATACATTGGTATATAGGTGAGTGTCCAGACCTGTACTTCTACGACTGTGGTCACAGCAAAAGATTTGGTGAGTGTCCGCCATGTTGGTTTTACCTCCAAAAATACACAAAACAACACCACAATAAAAAATTTAGCGTTAAAAACTATGTTTCTATTTTGTAAATAGTGTTTTACACTGTGCAGTTTATAGGAACTTTGTATCTATATTTCCTATTAGCATATCTCCAAGTACAATTGCACTTCTAATATGTTTCAATGGCCTTCGGTTGAATTTTAGAATCTTATTGTGAATTAATTTTGCACAAGGCGTCTACTCGTGCACAGTTTCTACTGTTGTGTTACATCTTGTGTGTTTATTTTTTTAGTTGTGAATCTAACGTAATAATTAAGGAGGGGAAAGCAATATTAAGGGTTATTAATACACTAGCTTTTACCTGCGGCTTCGCTCGCGGTGATGTCCTTAAATAAGTGTCAAAGATCGTTGAAAAAAATGTACCCGTGACTTTGTTCGCGTATAATTTGGCCCTCGAAAATACGGCGCATGTGCACCACTTGGTAAGTTGACATAGCACGCCCCGGTTCCCTCACCGTCGCTCTTGCGTTGACGCCCTCTAAGCCGACTCTCTTTATGTTCCTGGGACCTGCGGCCCCCCGATTGCTGCGTCATCTAGTTGAGTTATCGAGGAATAGATATCGCGAAAATATTCTCCGTGTTCAAATATCTATGTGTACCAATTTTCACAGTGCGGGAATCAGCTGGTAGACCTATCCAAACTTTCATCCCCTATTTCACCCCCTTCAAGTTTTATTTTCGAGATAAAAAATAGCAGCTCTTGTCCTTCTCCAAGACCCAATATATCTCTATACCAATTTGCATCAGAATTGGTTCAGTGGTTTAGGCGTAAAGGCGTAACAAACTATTGAACCCTTTTAGAATTTATA
This sequence comes from Medauroidea extradentata, assembly GCA_003012365.1. Classification (NCBI taxonomy): domain Eukaryota; kingdom Metazoa; phylum Arthropoda; class Insecta; order Phasmatodea; family Phasmatidae; genus Medauroidea; species Medauroidea extradentata. Next base: position 21,853 of record PNEQ01051973.1, read on the forward strand.
ATGTTAGTAAGGATTAAATTAAGTGAAGGAATATCACAGGGTTAATACTACCAAATTAGGTCTGATAACCTTACCGACGTTGGACTGATGAAGTAGACGACATCGACGGGCGTACACTTCCCCGCCGGAACACGACTCCCGTGCGTAAGACGGCTGCCTTGCTAAGCGGCAGCCAGACCAATAGGAAACCTGCCGAAGCATACAGGAGTCAAACAGACACGGGGCTCGTATTAACAGCCTCGGGCAGTGAGTGAGTGAAAGATTTTGGTCAGCGCTGCTGAGGAGTGACACGATGTCTGGAGCAGCGCCGGAATGAATGGGCGGGGGAAACGCGGAAGATCCCCGAGAAAACCCGCCGACCAGCAGCATCGTCCGGCACGATTCCCACATGCGGAAATCAGGGGACCGACCCCGCCGGGAATCAAACCAGGATCGCCTTTGTGTGAAGCGAGAGGTTTTTTTTTTTAACCTATTCGTATCCTTCCGCGCGTAACGGCTAAGATATCAAACCTCTCTGCACACGTCACTTGATGTTTGCGCGTTTAAGATAAACTCTGCAGTCAGTATGAATCGATGCAGTTCGAAAAAAAGGATATTTATTATTTAAAATATAATTACGTCGATTTGGGTTGATTTTGTTTCAGTATTGTTTAATTTAAATAGGGAAACACAAGGAACTATATTACGTAATTTTGTTGCCAACCATACAAGCAGTGAGACAACTATAGTTAATGTTGAATAATATGCAATACCACCTAGTGAAATTTTTCAAAGGTTAAATTTTTAGTGTTCGCTTTATCCCGAACGATCTATGTCACCCATGAGTCGACAGGTGCATTTAGACAGGTGTTTTTGCATGTAATGACTTTCTGTTTCCTGCTCAGTATAGATAACGTTTGTCCAAAGAATACATGCTGTCGACTTCGTCAAGTGACGTCCCCAGTAGGGGCGGAACGCCATTTCGTAGGTCTTTGCAAGTTAAATAATATCGAAAATGGTATTTTTATTTCTGCAATTAATAGGGTGTCCAGACATTTGTATACCTAGCAACGTGTCTGCGAGAATATTGATGACATTTTACCGAAAAAGTAACAATATTTTGACACTTTTCAATCTCGTTGATGTGACGTGAAGGACACCTGACGACTCATATACAGGGATCTGAAAAATTCGCGTTTTATTTTGGCTACAAGCTAAATTTCGAGCAAATGTATGCTCGTGTAACTTTCTGTACTGTACGTACGTACACTGTAAAATACTTAGCTGGCGCCACTTAGTAATTTTAATATATTTTTGTCCATGCTTACTAAAAGAGTTAAAAATATTAAGTCGAAAATAAGACGTATTTGCGTTCCACCGCTTTCTACAACATTATATTAGAGATTACGTTTTACGACCCAAATATGAAACGAAATTTTATGTAAGTGGGAAATTAATATTTAATGAGTCGGTCGATTCGAAAATGACTTATTCGATAGTGTAGCATTTGTTTTCCCTTTCACCCTATTATGTTTTAATGGTATTTATTTTACAGGTGTTCATATTTAACTTCGTAAAAAATATGTGAAATATTTTTATCGAAAGACGTTTTTCTGTTATAATAGTTCATAAACGGAGAAGCCTTAGTCATATTTTCATTCACTTATACGTTCGTATTACAGCAGCAACAATACAGCAAGTAAGATCACAAAGGTCATCTTTATTAATTCTCAACTATACAAATTTGAGTTTGTCATTCATAACTACCATTGTTGGCAGTGGTTAGTTGTGATGAAGCTCTGACCTCGAAATTTACTCGTGTTCAAATAATTGCGCTTTCTTTTACTCCAATCAGATAAAATTTTTTATTCTGAAAGGCCTTCGGCAGAACGCTGGAATCCATTAGCTTGTATACTTTACCTTACAAAAGCGACTTTTAAAAATACCAGCATCATCAATCATCACTCCAGAAATAATTCAAGCTTTTCAGCCACACTTTCAGATATCGGAGGCTCAGGAGCAGAGAACTAACGTAACCTGGGTGTCAAAAATCTTGAACGTGTTTATATTTATTTTTTGGCAGACAAATTGTGACTGCTACCTGTAGCAGAGTTTAGCTTCTCGTATGACCTATTAAAAGTCCAAATAAAAAATCTTAAGGGCCCCGTCTACCTGGAGCCGTTTTTCGCGCTGGAGTTTCATAAGCGAAGGAGCTATAAGGGTTACAGTGACGCGCGCGTCTATGCCACTTCGCTCATATTGGCAAGGTAGTAAACTGGTGCGCAGTGTTTCAGTTGTACAGCTGGAACTGTGGAACTTTAAACTGCGAACAAATAATTTTATTTACGAAAAGTGTGTACCAACGTTAAATGTAGAACCTTCGGTTAGTTTTGCATAAATGTACGCTGTATGTTTTGTGATATAGCTGTGCGTAAATGCCGTTTTTAGTTGTGCTGGATAGCTAAGAAATTGTTTCAAAATGCGCGTGATGTTTGAAAGTATTTGCTAGTTCCTTTATAAACTGTAGATAGGTACACTGCGAACACGAATAACAGTTACGAAATTAAACGTGGATTTCTAACCAGCTGCAAAGCATTTCAACAGTCACTTTTATTGAAAAGCATTGGAAAAATAAAACTGATTTCTAAGGACGTTATTGGAACTAAAATTATCAGGCAATTATTTCATCTAAATGATGATTGAGAATTTATATGGAATAAGGACACATATAACAAAAATATTGTTTCTTTCTGCGCCTTTAAGCAGCTTGACTGTGTTACACAGGTCGCGTTAGTGAGGGTCGTACTTAGTCAAAGCATTAGCATGCTATCATTCGCCTATCACCTGTACCCTAATTATGATTACTAAAATTTAGCTGGTGCATTTAAATGATATAAAAATAACACTACACTAAATGGACAATAAATACCAGTATTGAAGTCATGCAAAGAGAAAATAACTGATTGGCCGAACGAGGTTGCCCAACACATTGTACACGAATTTCGGATTAAATTTTTGGCTCTGGTCATCTTGATTTCGGTTTCCCATGGTTTCCTAAAATCGCTCCAGATCAATTCTGGGATGGTTCCTTATCTTATGACCGTATTTAATAATATCGCTGGCAACGAAATGTTAAGTCCATTTTAAATTGATTTAAAACAAATATTCAAATAACTCACTCTTCAGAAAACGTGTAAAACAATTTAGTCATGGGTCAACACTGAGCACTCAAGTATCCATTATTAGATTTTAAAATCATATACGTATGAATAAGTATATATATTTTGAAACACTCTCCTAAAGAGGGGAGGGGGGTAAATGATTTAGTGAGATATTGTGGACATATGCTATTGTAATTATATTTCGTCTCAGAAAACCAAGCGTGAACAAAGATAACAACAAAGAAAGAACTGGCTGTAGTCAACACATTCATAAATAACAAAAAAAAAAATAATAATAAATTCCAAGAGGAATGGAGTCAAATCACAGAAAATACAAGTAAACGAAATATTAAAAAGTTCAAGATCAAATAACAAAGGAAAAGAACAAAGAAAACTAATTTATATAAATTTATGTATGTGTTGACTAGCCAGTTCGGCTGGTTCTTACCTTTATTGTTTTTCTTGTTTCACTTGAACTTTCTGAGACAACATAGCACTGCAGTGACATATGCTTACTATATCTCACTAAATATGTATGGATTCTAATTCTCATATATTAACGATAAAATAAATCTATACTATTATATTTTACTTTGATAACTTTTTTATCTATGTTGTTGGAGATAATTTTTTAAAAGTAAACACTTGCAGATTGTTTCAAGTAAGGACTTAATGTATTATTACGTTGCCGAAATGGGGATGAAGTGGAAATATAAACAATACTGAAAAAAAAAATTTGAAGCATGCAGAAAATTCTGTTAAAAGTATGTTCCGAAACAGGACAGATGCCATGTGGAAGGCTGCAGGCAAGACAACTGCAGTCTTCAGCAGATAATTAGATAATCCCTCACTGCGACGCTCTGTGTGAGGTTGTTGACAAGATCTTAGGACGTCAAAGACATTTCTCTTCTTACAAATATCACATTTGTCACGTTGTCGCTAGCTACTAGCAACATCTGTCAAGCGTCTACCGAAAACTTCCCACACATGCTGGATTGCGTTTGGGCGTGTTTTTTTACTCTTGAGCAAATGAACAGTAGCAGCTTTGTAATGAAGTAAAGCATTATCATCTCAGTGTAACGACTTTGGAACAAAATGTGACGATTAAGAATATCGGCACGACTGTGGTAACCACATACCAAACACTAAGAAAGATTTGGCGCTCCATAGGGCTGAGCAAACCACAACTTTATAATCCGCAAGCCGGTAAACTTCGGCAATCTAGCGATCGTAAACGGGTTCTCATCTGTGAAGAACACTATACCCATGGCTGCTGTCTTGGATGGGTTCGCTATGACAACGTACAGCACACCAGTATATAGACTCTAAAAACACATTTTTTAAAACATGAACAACTGCAAAATAACATTTCCGCAAAGAAAGTTTTTGTTTAACAGTTATAGTATAGGTAATAAAAATATTTATGGAGAATATAATTGCGGTGTTTATACGTTGATAAAAATATAATATTTTCTACAACTAAACGTACGTGATTTTCAAAGGAAAATTTTTAAAGAAGAAATGTAACACAGAACATAAATTTTCCATACTTAGTTGAAGCAAGGCAAGATCTCTTCACCACAACATTAACACCTCTGTGGCAAAGTTACTTTGCAGTGTTTAATATTTAAACAAAATTGTGTTGTGGCAGCGAATGTGTTTTAGAATGCACGCTAGCAAATTACCTGTGTGCAGCATCTAGTCCAAAGTAAAACGTTATTACGGGCGTCCAGCGGCGCGTCATGTGCCTTGTGATTTCACGCCCAGTCTGTCAACGATCTCTCTTTGTATGCAAGATGTGATTGCTCTTAGACGACCAGTGCTCAACTACCATACAGTCGTTTCTGCATTCGGAATATTATCATAACTCGTGGCATGATGCCATGTAGGCTTACCATAACGTACTTCTCGACCACACTCCGGCATACTTACAACTTTACGCATGATTTAACCTAGTATTAAATCGTAAAGAGTTTATTTACTGGATTATATGTTTGACTCTTATCAGACATTAGTGAGAAACTTTATTTCATTCAATACGACAACGAAATATGAAATTACAGTACTGAGCAAGAATTGGTGATTTGTGGCCTGCTTGTCTCGAATCAGAAATGGGGATGGATGGGGTACGTAAGTAAAGCAACTTTGGCATATAAGTAATTTATATGCCACGCATTTGTGAAGTATATAGCCTGTCTATTGAGTCTTACAGCAGGGAAGTTCATCCATTTATCCGCGTGAAAATTTTTAAAGGGCTAGCACGTGAGAATATAAGCCCAATCAAAAAATTAAATATGGTTTTTGTTTTTGAACTGTTCTATAATGTTTACAAGAAATACATTTATCAATTTAATACAGTCTAAATAAGATTAAATCGGTAACATGTTTCCGCCATTTAATTTTTCGTCGTACTTTTAATCTTACAATTGATGAAATTCGTGTGGACACAATACAAAACTGAAAGCAATAGGTTTAAAAAATAGTGCATCTATATTCTTCTAAATCTGCATGAGACCTGGCAATTCTAGGCAAGACTCGTTGTGAAATAATGTGAAACTTTAGGTTCAGGGTAGTTGTCAATATTGGCGTGATTGTGAAAATGCTTAATTATTTGTACAATCTACTCAAATAATGGATTGACCGCTTGCTCTGTGGTTAGAGTTTCTGGCCGGGGGCCAAGGGCTCCAGATTCGATTCCCGTTCGGGGAGGAAAATGAACAGTGTGACATTTTGTCAATATGTATTTGACAACGCTGATTTAAGTGTCTCCACTATCGATGGCTGGAATATTTTTCACATCATGGGAGGCATTAAATGTATCACTCCAGCTTTCGCTATCCTACCACCTAAAGAAATTGAGAGGCTAAAATTTGCTTTCTCTGCCAACGAAGTAAGCCAACTTGGTGTTATTCAACAACATATATTTGGACATAGGATGAGCAATGCACTGTGGCAGATTTCTGTTCTTGACTTGGACATGCTGAATCTCATTACATCGGACATATCATTTACACTCACCTTACAAGGTAATACTGTGAATGTGTGGTAAGTGGCTCCACTCAGTAAACTCCACTCTAGAAGTTCCAGTAATTTCGCAATGGGATTGATGCAGTGGTTAAAAAATGACGATAGAAGTGCAGTAATGTTCCTCGATTTGCAAGCCAATTTCAGTTGCCAATTTGATTTTAGTAAGTAATGTATTTTTTTGTATTAGCTAAACATTAATAACATACCATTAAAACACTATATTTAACTATCCGCGATATTTACCTATATCCCCTGTAACTCGCAGCCTACTTTTCATTGAGAAAAAATGTATGGAAACTTTTTTCTAGTAAATTATATGTACTTTCATTTTGTTCACGAACACGTTTTCGCTAGAGACCACTATTTACGAGTTATTCAAGGAAAAACTTTAAAGGAACCCAACCCCCAGCTCACTCTCTCCTGTCAAGATTTTTAGTATGTTGCTCATGACACTCCCCCTACTTACTGTACAAAAATTTGTGACTAAACGAATTATTTCCTCTATTATACCTTATTTGGCCTTCGTTGACTGAACTATAACAAAACTGAGAAGCAATCGTGTTCATTTCATCAATTAATACAATTCTTATTTTTAACTTACGAGATAGATTATTGACATGGCTATAGTGTCCTGTCAACATACTAATAAACACTAGCACAATAAATTTTCTATAAAATAAAGGAAACATTTTCATAGAAGCGTATTCTTGAAAGTTTAATAAAACATTGTCATGTTTCTTATAAAAATTCCGAGCCAGGTGGTGCAACGGAGACATGTTGGACAAGTATTCGGAAGAACTTGGGTTCGCTTCCCTGCTCCGGACATCTAGATCTCGGTTTCCATGGTTTCGTGAAATATCTCCACAGTAATACAGGGATGACTACTTAACAAAGGCCATGGCCGATTCCTCTCCCAGTTCCTATCACTGAGTCAAGCTATGACACCGTCTCTTAAGACCTCTCTGTCGACAAGAAGTTAAGCCTACTTACCTTAGAATATATTTCAAAAGTTAACGCTGGGACGTTCAAGTATTTTGTTGAAACTAATTAAATAGAAAATGCAAGTTTATTATTATAGCTAGGTATAAAGAAAACTGTAAGTAAATTTGTTATTAATAGAATGATTTTTTCAGCTGAATTATTTAACTTATCAATTTAAATGTTCGTTGAACTGATATCTTGAGTTTAAACGAAGCAACTACACAGAGCCACCCCATTAGTTGTTATTTAAAACTAGAAAAAAAAAAGATTGGCAGTGTTCCATCCAGTTAACAGCGTCACACTCCTGTGTAGATAATACAAATTCTTGACGTCTAAAAGAATGTAATGTAATTCTTTCTTTTACTGGAAAACACCTGTGGAAGCATCAATTGAAACGGTGAATTCAAAAACAAACCAAGTCCAGAAACAAAGATTGTCTGGTATAAGGAATATGACCAAATAGTACAATAACTACGGTGATCAGCTGGCTTCTAATACAGAAACAAAAGAGAAAGTGTGGTGTTATTCACATCAATCAGTGACACACAGGTCTTACTAGAACTTGCAGAAATAATATTTTGTTAAAAGTGTGGACTTGGGTAGTTTTTGAAATCTCCGTTCCAGTTTTACTAGGGGACTAGCAGTACGCCCGCGGCTTTGCTCACGTGTATTACTCAGAGCAGATACCTCTTTGTACACCGGATAGGTAGTTCTGTCATCAAGCGTTAGAATGACAATTATGCTAGTTGAGCTAACTCTGCAGCAGGATAAGTAGCTAAAGCTATCCATGCGAAAAGCAATCTTAAGTTTGCCCCTTCCATTAACAGCGACTTCGACTGGGCCTTATTTATAATCACAGCGAAGTTGATGTTGCGGGGTAATTACAGACTGTTAAATGTAAGAGGTTAATAGAATGAAATACTTAGTTTACGTGGTATTAAGACTAATTTTCCTCGAGCACAACCATTGGTGCCCTCAATAACACTTGAAGTTAAGTGGCATTAAGAAATTCTGGTGGGACAATGTTTCGCTGAAACATAAATGTATTTGGTGCCCTAACTTTAGGATTAGTGAGATGGTATGTGTGGAACTTCAGTATATAGTGGACTGCATGATCCAGTTTCATAACTTTTGAACAACTTCATCGAAATAACACTAATTTCATCTGCCTTGCAGTTTTTTTAGACTTGCACGTTTGCACAGCATTTAAAAATAATTTCAACACATAATGTCCTTAATAATAGATTGGAGCTACGAACAACTGCACTACATAAAGTAGAAATTATTCATGAAAACTACTTTTAAAAATTAAATATAAATTTCCTGGGATTATAGAAGATGTACATACAACAACACGTCTCGATGGAACTGTAGAAAGAAACTCCTGTTTGATTTATTTCTCGCTGGTTGTACTTGCTTTTCGGATCGTCTGCCTTGATAGTTTACAAACAAAGTTTTCTTTTAAAATAAAAAAACTTGCATTAGCTTTGGTACTTACGTAAGCCTCTTTCTGACGCGAATACCACCTCAACATCTCTACTGGTTGGGTAAGTATTATCAGCTAATAGTACACAAATCTTTTGCCTTTTTCGCTCCTTTGGATGTCGAATTTCGAAAAATCTTAATTTCACACCCTAAATATTTGTTCAAGTTTCCAAGTGAAATGGAAAACACGTCGATAGCTCGTTCAGCCGAATAAAATGGGTTATTCAATAATAATCACATATAATTCCTGAACAGTACTGAGAGTTAGAATTTTGAAAAATATTTAAACCTTTTTACGGCCATTTACGTAACCATCATCTTTAAGCAAAAATAAACTGAATAACTGGATGGGTTCGATATATATCGAAGATTTATCTAAAACACATTCCAGGTCTTTTCACCTTCTAGAGACTGAATTTCGAAAATACTCTTGTATCACATTTTAGACCTCGTAACTGGTGTCTCTTGGACGTGAAAATTCACGACAATTGCGATCTGGGTTCAAGATATATCGATGAATAATTAAAAACACATTTAATCACTTTTCACCTCTTTTCACCTCCTTAGGTGAGGTATTCGGAAAATTCCTGAAATAGCTTTTCAGGTAATTAAGTAGGCATCAATATTAAACAAACATCACGTCGCTATATAAAAATAAATGGGATCGATACGTATCGATTGTGAATCAAAAACTCATTTTACCCTTTATTTTCCCTCTTCGGGGCCGAATTCGGAAAATATATTTTAATGGTATTTGGGATATTTACTAAAACATCAATCTAAAGTGAAGGTCACTTCGATATCTCGATTGGTTCGATAGATATGGAGGAATAATCGAAAACATTTTTCACGTATTGTCACCCCCTTAATTAAAGAAGTTCGAAACGTCTTGGGGTCCTGTCGTCACACTTTTGCATACGTAACCATTTAAAGTAAAAATCACGACTATAATCAATTGTGTTCCAGTGATATATACGATAGTTAAAAAACACATTTTGCCTCTTTTTACTGCTTGGGGGTCAAATTTCAAAAATTCCTAAAACTACTTTTTGGGCATTATGTAAGCAACATTTTGAAGTGCATACCAACCCTCTATCATGAAGGATTCGATATATATCATTAGTTAATCGGAAACACATTTAAGTTCTTTTCACCCCCTTAGATGATGAATTTCGAAAAATTTTTAAATCTGCTAATACGCATTTTTATGTGTGTCTATTAAAGTAAAAATCACGATGATAGGCCGTCAGATTTGAGCTCTATCGACGTCTCTTCGGAAATACATCTCACCCCTTTTCACCCCCTTAGAGGTCGGATTTCGAAAAATTACTTCTTAGTGCTCACACAAAAAATTTTATGATTCTAGGTCCTGCAGTTTTGGCTGCAGTTTTATATGCCAGTCAGTCAGTCAGTCAGGGTTCTCTTTTGTATATAAAGATGAGTTGAAATATTATTAAAACAAGTTTTTATTGGCCTAGTTTACAGATGAGTAGCTAACAATAGCATATTCTCCCAGGATTTAAACACCCTGTTCGGACAGGATGAAAAGTGCTCACTATACAATGAGTGGCTTACAGCTGTCTTCCAAACACGCACTGGGCCAGGAAGACAGGAGCACTGCATCAGTGAACAGTGTAGGGAGTGTTGACGGACGTGAGGTATTGCTAATGTGTCAGGAGAACTCGACACCCTCTCTGACAGAGCTGTAATTGTGACGAGAGGAATCCACGGACTGCATGCAAATGTGGCGGGTGCCATGTGGTGCCAGCTGACGACAGCCTGGGTAACTAGCTGTGCCTGCTGAAGAAGGACTCGAGCAACTCCGCCTGGCTTTCCTGTCTTTTTAAACACGCGTCCTTTCCCTTCCCCTACCTACCACACCGAAGGTCGTTACATTAAGGGGAATGAAAACGTAATATGATGGGCAAATGACTGCAATACTCAATCGATGATAAAATCTGGACTACGTATCATAATTCGTTGAGACATGTTTGCTGAGTACATGTTTTATAAGTTGACGTCTGTTTGTACAAAGCTAGTCAGTTGTATGCTGTGTTAAATTAAAAACGCTATTTAGGAAAACCACTGCTAGAAACCACAAAATCTATAAGGATGGAACACTTTTATTTTTATAATAATTATTAATGTAATAATATCTGTAGCTCTATGATAACCCAATAGCCAAAATACTCGCGTATTTATATGAAAATAATTTTATAATCAGTGAATTTCTGCACGAGAGGTTTTTGGGTAGTCAAGTTATTTTCAGATTAAGATGCCTGTCGTTTTAAAATTTGATTGTATACAATTCTGCATGTTATATTTATAAAATAAAAATAAAAGGTTTTCCATTTTTGTTTATTTAGTTTAAAAAAACTTCTGTGCTAGTGTAATAGAAAGAAACATTCACTAATAAAACATCTAGACGGATAAAAAGTTCCATGTAATTATTATGAGTAGTTCAGATTTTATCCTGACTGTTTCAGTCAATCGCCCGATATCTTACCTTTCTAGTCGTCTACAGTCACGAGGTTAGTATAGACAGGACAATATTTCAGCACGAGACGTTCGAGCACTTGCCTGAGTGAAGTTTTCAAGCATACAATAAGTCACGAGACCCTGAATTACTTGCAGGCTTTTATATATAATCTAATGATCAAGCAAACCTGGCCGCCTCAAGACGGCGACTGTCTGGGAGAGTGGTACCGTAGGCTGCAGTGTGGGTTTTAATGCCAAATGTCAGTGTTTTATGGCCATTTCATTTCCATCAACCGAAGAGGAAATATGTTTCACTTGTAAGAAATTATATCACGGGTAATTGAGAAAATAGTTTAAAGATTTACTTCATTTTTAAAATGTATTGATGTAAATTAAACATGCAAACTTTGAGAAAAATAGTTTCAGTGAATTTCTATGCCAGTTATTAACATCGACATTTTGCAGTACACATCTATTTTTCAGGCAACGGTGATGTACCTAAATTCATGTACTTTTTAATAACGCCTAATTTTATAAGTACGCAAAATTGCTTAATGTGTTAGTTACTTTCTTCCTCGCCAAAGATATCGTGGGGCTGGGGGAGTGGGAAGATAAGAAGACACGAAGAATGGAAGTTGAGTTTTATTATTTTACCTACACTCTTATCCTCATTTTAAAAAGCTAACAACGAAAAATAACTGAACGTTACAGACAAGTTTGCGCACTTGGAAAATTATATTTTAAAAACACTAAGTCAACATACTAAACGCAACTTGAATCCATTAATACATGTAATACGTGTCATATTTCTAAAGGACCTTAGGAACATATTTAATGCAGTTCATGCTCACAATTAATATATTCAATCATTTCTCGGTTTACAATAATTGCTTCAACTATTTGTTTTTTGGTATACATGTTCAAAACGTTTATTTGACAGCCGTTTGAAAACTAACGCCTGACATAAAACATGTTATTTTATGAGGACGTCTGTATAGTTCTACCTACTTTTATATCAAAGCTGAGAGAATTAGTAGGCCTATATAATTTTTAGGCAAGCTATGGTATGGCGTCAAAGCATTTTATTACTATCATGCTATACCCCAAAATGATGGAAACAAATTATGTGTATTGTGAAGGATACTGACAACATACAATATTTGTACGCTTTCATTTGGATGGTATCGTGGATACAGCATATTATCAAAAGTTTAAATATGAATCGTTACAAAAATTCGATTATTTTCAACGAAACTCTTATTACTATAAGTAGCCTACTGCAGTACATATGATTGTTCATCCGGATTCGAATCATTTAAATGTTTAATGCGATTAAACAAATGTGTATTACCTCATAAAGCACTACCTTACAACACGGCTGTCAAAAGTGTTATTGTGTAAGTGTAATTAAGGCATTACGTTCATAGTTATTAGATACCAAGTTTGCATGTAACATGTTAAAATGTGTAGGTAAATTGAATACTTATATGTCACACATACATAACTCTTGAGTTTAGATTTTTCACCTGTCTCTAATTTACTAATTTAAGAACCTGAACCACTGTCTTTATCTAGCAAAGGTCACACTTTTATTCTAGCTCAGTGAGCCACCAGAGACTTCCTGCTGTAGCCAAACGGCGTTTACAAAACTTAACCTGAAGGAAGTTTGTTGTCACGTGACCAGGTTTGCTGGATTACCAGGTTTTGAATAAACGCTTGCAAACAATTTAGGCTTTTAAAGACACTGGTGCACAGAAACAAACTGTTACACTGTACACAACTCCTTGTAGAGTCACCACTGTAGTTACCTGCCTGAAGTTATGTGACATGACAACAACATTGGTAGCTGTTACTGCATTCATGAGGAGTAGTTCACACACACTTTCAGAATGCCCAGTATAGAATAGTATATTACGTCATATCATTAGCAATGAGGGAGAGGACGAAAAGAAAATCTTAACCAAATGTTTTGAGGTACTTACGTTACTAATTTTTCCTATCAGCAGTTGCCTAAAGTAAAACGATGTTTTGTTACAATTTATTTTTTCGTTTTTTGGCTTTTTAAAATGCTTTACAATATCCACGGAAAATCATTTCGTATTTTATTCCATGCCGTATACCTGGAGGTATTACTGGTATTCCAACCCTTTAGACCATAATAAACAACATTAACCAATCAGATATTATAAATATGTTATAAAATGATGTGCTTTTGTAAACTACACAGCATTACTTACCGAAATGTGTCAACATGGAGGACTTTTTTTTTGTAGTTGCCGTAAAAAGTTGTGTTCTTGGGAGCTTAATTTAGAAAATATTCTAAAACTTTGAAACACACATTATGCTACAAAAACTGTTGATAAATAGAATGTACACTCAGTAACAGCACTAGACATGAAATAAATATCATGCGCTATTACCAATTTCATTAAGATGGAAGGAACTTAAAATACGCCTCATATTATACACACTTTTAAAAATATTTTAACTGAAGTCATCAGCAGATCTTTTAGAAGTAACTTTACTTATGTTCCATATAATATTAGTATCGTAAATCTTTCTTCAATATTATAAACTTCGTGTATGAAAATTTCTTCCGCTATTATTTCCAGTAGTATATAGCGTGTTTACTATTTTTTCGTGCCATTTGGCGTGTTTCGTCTGCCAACAGCAGTTTATGTTCTTGACTGGATTTGGTCTCATACTCCAGTGCGATGTAAATATCTGTAAAAAAAGAACCACTGAAACTTACGCTCCTCTTTAGCAGAGTAAATCATGAGTTGATCCAGAAGCCACTCTTATGAATTATCGGAGGCTTGAAACATTTACTTGATTAACCTCAAGATGAAATGTTGACCTAACGGTACCCCGTTTAACTTCGTGAGTTATTATAAACGCTCGATGTGGTGGAAAAAGTCGCTGGCCAACTGCGCGCACGGGCCACGCGAGACGTTTAATTGTGCTCGAACCTTGGATAACGACTTGATCTCAACAGCCACTACGAGATGCTGGGGCGGTGGGCGGGGATAATGAAGCTGTTGACAAAGCGACTGGACGGGAAAAAATTTACTCTCTCTTTTTTTCCTCATCACTCAGTGCGACTGGAGGGGACCTGAGCTCTGGAGAGAGCTTTTACCCTTCTCCTGGCGACGTGGCCATTCAGCGAAGCCACAACGAGGTAAAAACCGACACTCACACTGTCCTGCTGTTCTACCGGAGTCTGACATTTATTAGCAGTCGTCAGTGAAGCGTGAACTGGGGACTCGATTTAGGACTTTTCTTCTCTTGGCTACTTACGGAAGAAAAAATATATTTCTTAATTTATTTATGTCCAAGTATTTCAGCTGATTCCACACGAACATCTCATTTTCCCTTGTTCAATTTATAATCACAACCTTTTTTTTTACCGAATACTATTTTTTTAAATTTGTAAATAAAACTGAACACTTTACTAGTATAATCCCTATATATAAAAATGAAAGCTGACTGATTGACTGACTGACTGACATATCAAACTGCAGCCCAAACCACTGGACCTAGAATCGTGAAATTTTTTGTGGTGGTTCCCATCAGGTCGTAGGCGAGCACTAAGAAGGGATTTTTCGAAATTCGACCTCTAAGGGGGTGAAAAGGGGTTAAATGTGTTTCCGAAGAAACGTCGATAGAGCTCGAATCCGACGACCAATCATCGTGATTTTTACTTTAATAGGACACTCGTAAAAATGAATATTAGCCAATTTAAGGATTTTTCGAAGTTCAACATTTAAGGGGCTGAAAAGACCTTAAATGTGTTTCCAATCAACTATCGATATCTATCGAACCCTTTGGGATAGAGAGTTGATATTCACTTCAAAATATTGCTTACGTAAATACCCAAAAAGTAGTTTTAGGTTTTTTTGAAATTCGACACCCAGGCAGTAAAAAGAGGCAAAATGTGTTTTTAATGAATCGTCTTTATCTTTGAAACACAATTGGCTATCGTCATGATTTTAACTTTAATTGGTTACTTTTATAAATGTCTATGAAAGGACTCAAAGACGTTTCGAAATTCTTTATTTAAAGGGGTGAAAATACGTGAAATGTGTTTTCGATTATCCTTCCATATCTATAGAATCAATCGAGATATCGAAGTACTCTTTGCTTTAAATTGGTGCTTTTGTAAATATCTCAAGTACCATTAAATATATATTTTCCGAATTCGGTCCTAAACTGGTTAAAAATGGGATAATATGAGTTTTCGACTCACATTCGATATATATCGATCCCATAGATTTTTATATAGAGACGTGATTTTTGTTTAGGATTGATGCTTACTCAAATACCTAAAAAGTAATTTCAGGAATGTTCGAAATTCGCCACCTAAGGACGTGAAAAGTGGTGAAAAGCGTTTTCAATTAATCGTCGATATATCTTGAACTCAGCGGGCTAATGTTGTTTTTTTTACGTCCACGAGATACCAATAAAGTATTCTAAAACCTGATTCAAGGGTTTTTCGAAATTTGCTCTCTTAAGTGGTGAAAAGACCTTGAACGTGTTTTAGATAAATACTCGATATCTATCGAACCCGTCGAGATATACAATTAAGTTTTGCTTCAGGATGATGATTACAGATATTATCGCAAAACAGTTTTCAGATTTTTCGAAATTCGATTTCTCAATACTGTGCATGGGTGATATGTGTTTTTTTTTTTTTTTTTTTTTTTTTTTTTTTTTTTTTTTTTTTTTTTTTTTTTTTTTTTTAGTGAATGATCGATTTTGATTCGACTGAACGGGCTAGCGATGTGATTTACACTTCAGTTGGATACTTATACAAATGTCTAAGACGTAAATTAAAAATATTTTGAAATTCGACACCCAAAAGGGTGAAAAAGCACAAAATTTGTTTTCCATCAACCCACGATATCTATGTAACCAGTAGCGGTATTGAGGTGTTGTTGCGTCAGAGTGATGCTTACGTAAATATATTAAAAAATATGTATGTAATTTTTTTCTTTATAAGAAACGTTATTATTAAGAATAAAACTTAGTTGGTCAATAATCAAGGCAGACGATTCGAAAAGCAGGAACGAGCAGCGAGAAACAACCTATACAGGAATTTCACTCTACAGTAACGTATCGAGACGTGTGGTGTTGTACAACCTCTATGAACCCAGGAAACAGATATATATATATTTTTTAATAAATTTTATTTTCATGAATTATTTCAACGTTACGTGACGCAGTTGTTTGTTACTTAGGTCTAAATTCCGGGAGGTTCTGGGCTCGAATTCCGTTAAAAGCTGCGTGCGAACTTTCAATTCTGACACACAAAAACTACAAGACAGATCGAATTAGTGCAATTTACATGTAGTCGTTTAAAAGGGGTAAAATTGCAGTTGTCTTTCCACTTAGGTTCCTCTACAATATCAGCTGACATATCGTCGGTATACTGCCAAAAGTGATGAAGTCATAAATGCTATTTCGTTTAAAAACAGTATTAAATTGTAGATATTAACAAAAATTTGGTATGTTACTATACTGTGACACAACAGTACGAAACTTGGGCAATTGTTCGTGAACAACATATACATATTCCTAGCATTTTTATAATTTTATCTAATTTTGACTTTGTATTTTTTGGCAGTAAACCGACGATATATCATCTCACTAATCTCAGGTTTGGGGCACCAAATACGTTTCCGCGAAACCTTTACCCTCTGAAACTTTGTAATGTCAATAAAGTTAAAGTGAATATTTTTAAAATATATAATTGAGGGCACTGTCATCAATGGTTGTGCACAGGGTAAACAGATGTTTCTCATTCGATTAACCTCTTGCCTTAGGTGTCTGTGATTACCCCACAACGTCAAATTGGCAGGGCTGTAAATAAGGCTAATGAGTAGTCGCTGTTAGTGGCAGGGGCAAACTTAAGATTGCTTTTCGCGTGGACAGCTATAGCTACTTATCCTGCTGCAGAATTAGTTCAACTAGCCGCTTGGACATTCTAACACCTAATGACTGAAGTGGCAATCTGGTGTGCAAGGAGGTTTTTAAATTAAAGTAAATATTATCAGTTACGAATAATACTCGCGAGCAAAGCCGCGGGAGACTGCTAGTGCTGTTATAAAACTATTATTATGATGTCTACAACGATAGGAAAAAAAAGATTTTATATTTACTTCTTAATGACGTTTACTATGCATGCACACATCTATATTACGAGCTGAACCAGTAATATTTAACGAACTAGTTAAGCTTTATTTTTAACACACCTAAATGGTGCAGCAGTTTAGTAATATCTTTAGTGGATCTCTGTGACATTAAAAAAAAAGTAATTTTCTCCTACTCAGTTATATTTTATTTGTGAATATTAAATTTATTTCAACTTTGCAGTCGCGTGATTTCACAGCACAATAAGCCGATTGGAATTCCGTTGTACTTTAAAAAAAAATCCGAAAATGTCGAAAATTTACCTCATTTATGACAATTTAAAAAAAAAATACAAAATTACTTTGTTGAGTCTTTTTAAATCTTTTAGAATATTGCCCACTATACCTAATTTCAGTGTAAATTATTTCACTCGAGTAAGCCCCTTGGTATTTGTTTTACCTATGTTCATGTAACTTGCAAATTCTGACTTTGACGTGCCACCATGGGGGAACTATGAGAGCTAAAAAATGTCTACAAGTGTAAAATGTAGTCACAAGTAACGTCTATAAAACTAACACTATGCCAAGCAAATATAAAATTTTGCATTTTGCCACGTGAACGCTCTAAAGGGGGATGGAGCGCCAAAGCAGTGAATTATCACAATTTTCGACATAACATTTTCCCCTCGCTTATTAAAGTAATTCAATGCTCGACAATCCGTAGATTACACTTTTGTATACCTTCTCACTTTATTACATAGTCACAGATTTTCTTATTTTTGGAACACTGACGGAAGATAGGAAAAGTGTCTCTTTTTACTATCTGCCATCACTGCTCCGAAAATAAGACAGTCTGTGACTATGTAGCAATGTA
The DNA here is from genome assembly GCA_003012365.1 of Medauroidea extradentata. NCBI lineage: Eukaryota > Metazoa > Arthropoda > Insecta > Phasmatodea > Phasmatidae > Medauroidea > Medauroidea extradentata. The sequence goes on from PNEQ01051973.1 coordinate 39,966, forward strand.
ATAAGTTGTACAAAAGTATCGTTTCCGGATTGTCTAACTTTGATTTTCGATAATAAGTGAGGGGAAAAAGTTATGTCGAAAATTGTGAAAAGTCACTGCTTTGGCGTTCCACCCCCCTTAAGAGAATAGGTAAGGCCTACATATTTTGGTTTATAATAATATTCCGGTCTTCATACTTATATACAGAGCGTAGTATGCGGAATGAAAAAAACAAAATTTCTAGTTCAAAAGTAATGTAAGCCACAACCAAGGATACTGTCAGGTGCACTCCTCGCCGCTGCGCAGCCACCTACTCCCATATTCAAGCAAATCGTCACCAGTACGGTTCAACCAACCACTCACACGTTGTCACCGGAGAGTGGAAATAATTTAGACTGTAGATGAAGTAGCAGTCTCAAAATGTTGTCAAAGGAGCTTTACAGACAGAAATTCCATAAGTACAGAGTAACCTTACAGAAAGGTACTGAAAACATATTTTGGAAAAACAGTTTTGAAGTAAAGTTCACTATAAGCCAATACCAGACTGCTTGTACGATTCTGCGAGAACACTGCTTCTGTTACCACAACAGATAATAGTACACAATATTTTATCAATCTGAGGTTTTCGCTGTCAACGTAGTATCGTGGAGAAATTTTTTTCTCAACGAATTACTTGTTTTTGTTGTCACAGACGAAAATAAATGAGCAAAAAGAAGCAGCAGTACGCCCAACATAAACAGGAAAAAAACGTATGCTACAAGAAAGAGAATATAGTCTATCCAACGAAAGAGTGTACTTTTTAGCCAGCTAACAAGTTGCATTTCAGAAACTAAATCCATAATATTTTGTTTATGTACCTATATTTCAATAATAGCGCCGGGGTTAAGGGGGTTCATCTTGCACTTTCTGATACAAGCAAGTCTCTTAGTACAGTTGGTAATTTGACCACCCTGAATGGTATTAAAAGTCGTGCTCCTACTTTGAGGGGGAAGGTGTCAGTACACTCCCTAATTGTTGGTAATTCTTTGATGTACTTAAATATTACCGAATTTAACACAAAATTGGCCCTTGAAATTTTTTACATTCGACTAAGCGTTTCGGAGATATGGGACGGTGTATGAAAGATTAACCAATTAAAGATAATCTCTTGAGCTATTTACTTAAGGTAAATTTCACAGTAAAATTGCAGCTTTAATGGTTTGTAACGACTATTAAAGGTAATTGGAACTCGTGAAGTGAAGTTTGGTCAGCGCATAACAACGAGGTCTTTAGCGCTGATGAAGGGTGATATGATGTGAGTATGGAGCAGCGCCGGAATGAATGTGCGGGGGAAACGGGAGATCCCCGAGAAAACCCGCCGACCAGCGGCATCGTCCGGCACGATTCCCACATGCGACAATCCGGGGACCGACCCCGCCGGGAATCGAACCCGGATCGCCTTTGTGGGAGGCGAGAGGTCTGACCCCTCGGCCCCCGCGGCCCCAATTGCAACTCGTGACATTATAAATGTGACTCTGAATGCTTTGTTAATTACAATATCTCATTGTTAGAGATGGTGAAATTTCACGAATTCAATGACCTGCATGTTAGAATAAAATATCCTATGCATACTCAAGCCCTGTCTATTATTTAATTGTTGTTGTTCCACTGAGTAGCAGCTAGTGGACAAATGGTCGGGACTTGAGTATGCATAGGATATTTGATTCTAACATGCAGGTAATAGAAATTCGCGAAATTTCACCATCTCTGCTTATTGTGGTTTTTTTAGTTGCATAATATTCACAAAACCGTTAGTAAATCAACAACCAGAAATATATATTATTAAGTTTACGTCTTACCGTACATAAATTTAACTTATTTTTAACAATTGTGATAAAGCATTAATAACTTATATACATTTGCTTTATTTAACTTTGGGTTATTGTAGTTAGTTTAATCGTCACTGCATTCACTATTTTTAAAACTGAGAGCAGTGCACTGTAAATGGATTTTTGTTTTGTTTTTGTAACATAGCAACAACCTGACTTGTATCCACAGCGGCCTCGTCGCCTGGCAGTGTTGATGTTCGCCCGGCACTTCTTGCTTGTTCGGCATTTTTGTATTATTTACGCCGATCGCCGCCTCGCTGAACAAGCCACGACAGATGTTAGGTGGTAAACTATGCAAAAAGTTTGCACCTCTTCATTACGATGCTAATTATTTGCAAGACTCCTCAGGATAATAAAAACACATTTTATTTTTTCAACTAAAACAACTGGAATTTATTGGATAGTATGAGTTATTTTTAAGCTCTTCCATTTTACCAAATGAAAACAGTTTTATGCACTACGTTGTTCAGATATCTATGATAGTACTAATACATTATTGTGGGTAATATTTTATTTTAAGAAAGGAAACATTTTTATGGTGTTGTGCTAAATGGTTTTCAAGTAATGGCAAAGAAATTTTGTAAATGTTTTTTTATACAGAACTATAGTTATATGAAGTAAAATATTTAATGACAATGTATCGCCAAAATTGAAAATATTTTATTGTAATTTACAGTGGATAATTATTATAGGTTATTATATCTAAAATAATGTTATTCCAAATTTACTTAAACATAGTGAGAAATCCTTATTTGAGGACTTAACATAAAATGCCAAATTTCGCAAGTCTGCACTAGAGTACAATGTCTTAGTATGTCAAATACTTCTAATATTTACTTCTTCCATTATTTGCTTGTGTAAGTGAAGACGGTCATTGTTCAGTGGCTTGGTCGTAAGATATAATTAAGTAAAAAATGTGTCATTGTAAAAAGAGACTGTGAAATTAATACCAATGTACAGTAATATTCAGAATAAATGAGCTGCTGTTAAACAAATGTGATGCCTGTGTACCTAGGCAAACACGCAGCGCACGTAAACTATCACAAAGAATTTAGGAGCCCGCGAGATACAGTTTATTTATTTATTGACCGTCCGTGCTGACCACGAAATTGTGCCACCAAAACGAGGGCATTTGATTGGGTATGTTGCGAAATGCTTTTTGACTACCTTGTCGTCTAAGTAAGAGGAAGACTTGCATATGTCTCTCAGCAAGTTGTCAATAATTTACACGGGAGTTTGAAACGTATATTATTCTTCTATAATAAGATACGTTTCCTAATTATTTTCCTTGCTATTTATATTGATTTTATTACCTCTTGAGCAGCAAAATGGAATTAGTAGAAGAAAGTTTTAAGTACATATAGTAGAAGGGAACGGCCATGGCATTTGTTAATGAATCTTCCCGGCATTTGCCTGGAGTGATCTCGGGAAACCATTGAAAACCGAGCCGACCTCCGTGACGCAGGCACGTGGCGCGCCGACTTGCGGTGCGAGAGGTTCTGGATTCAAGTCCCGGGTGAGGCATGGGTGTTATTTAGTTTTGACGGAATACAAAAATACGTGTAACCGTCTCTGTGAATCACGCTGTCAACGAGACGTAAATTCTAGAAAGCTAAATAAATTGAAAGCCGTAATCAAGACGGTCAGACTTAGAATCAAACCCGGATCCTCTGGAATGAAAGCTGAAGGCGATATTGTTGGGCTAGCTTTCAATAATATATAACAGTTCTAAAATTACAAATAATTCAATGGGTAACACAGTAGTGATAGACATACTATTAAATATTGCCAACCAGTTATTTTGTCTTATCTATGCGCCGAATTCAAGGTTGTTACCGAGTGAAGTGGCGCATCGGTAACATCTTGAACTCGAATTCGGGAGGATACGGTTTCGATCCCCAGTCCACGCATCCTGACATGGTTTTCCCGTTACGTTTATAAATAAAAATAAATGCTTAAGTTTATGCACAATACCTGTATTGGTTTCATTTGTTACGATTTATTGATGCATATGTTAATTTGGGTAGCAATGATTATTTTCTAATTATTTATGAATCCTGGTAAGGAAATAAACGTGGTACTGTAAAACTTAACTTTAAATATTAACTGAAGGGTGACCTCAGTGACAGAAGTCGTTAAGGATTGTTTCGGACAACGTAGTTTCCAAATTGCGTTCTATTGATGATCTGTATGTATGTGCATAGCTACTAAGGTACATATTTCAGTCGCTTAGTCCGATTATTAAAATTTTGTTTCATTTATACAAATATCACAAAGTTATTGTAACGGTTTATTTGCCTACCAGTTCTGGTAAACACATTATGAAATCCTGAAGTCATGTAACCCCTGTACGTGCTATAAATTATTATTACATTTTAGTTATGTATTCAAAAAATCGCGATACGCATTACAGTTTACATGTTAAGGCCATGCTCTCTTGGTTCTACTTTTTCAGCTATATTAATTTTTTACGCCTTAACGAGAGCAGATATAAAACCATTTGTGCGGCAGTGTTGTTTAAAGTTGTCTTCTCCATGTTAGCTAATTTTTTGAAGTCAGTAAATACCAATTTTTTAAGCTAATTAAGTACAGTACCGGTCAAAAGTTTAAGACCATCGTGTAAAATCATCAAACGGCTCATAGGACCTAAAATTTTGCCGCGATATCGATGCCAATTTTTTCAAATATTCTTACAGGTATAAGAAAAGAATTCCCACAGGTACAATTTGATGCTATGCTTAGTTTAGGAGTTATGAAGTTTTGAATATTTTCTTGCAACCACAAAATTAACACAATTCGCGATATAAAAAAAATTGTGTGGCCTATTCTATTGACGTTATTTCGACGTTGAAATTTTAATTGGTGTAGAAAAGTGTGATTTTTATTTTGCTCAAATCGAAAAATATCCGAAAAATTTTTGGCAGAAAAGCTATCTATGCACATTGAAAAGAAACATTTTTTAAGAATTTCCCTATTTTTTTACGAAATTCAAAAATTTGTAACTTTTCTACCGAAATAGCTACCGGAACCTGCTTTCTTCATCCGCGTTGCTCATCTTGTACTCAACAAGTGGCATTACAAGTCCCATTTTGTGTGCGTGCGGTGTTTGGAGCAATTTTCCACTGTTTGCAGCTCTGTCAAGTTACAGCAAATACTTGACCTGTTTTTGTAAACAATGGCTAAGCAAAGTGTGTCAGACAATGTTAAATTGAAATAATTGGTATGAGCAAGTGTAAAAACCCAAATAAAGATAGCCCAGCTATTGAATGTAAGTAAGACGTGAATAAACATTTTATATCCCAAAATGTAGTAATTTTCTGGTTGCCAGAAAATATTCAAAACTTCATAACTCCTAAACTAAGCATAGCATCTAATTGTATCTATGGGGATTCTTTTCTTATACCTGTAAGAATATTCGAAAAAATTGTCATCTATATCGCGGTAAAACTTTAGGTCCTATGAGAAGTTCGATGATTTTGCATTTTGGTCTTAAACTTTTGACCGGTACTGTACGTAAAAAGTTCTGGTTAGTTGACTTCTTAGTAGAAACCCTATAGACACTTGTTTTCAAAAAAATATCACTGCAAAAACCATTTTAAGAAAACTGCCAAAAAGATATTTGATATCTGCTCTCGTTTAAAATTAAACAAATAATTCGCGAAAACGGTACAGACAAGTGTGCATGGCCTTAAATTCCATACACTTTCCTCAGATATTCCTTCTTGAAAAAAGTGGTGGCCTATACATGTAAATTTAAATGTTTTTTTTTTTAATTGTCGCCATATTGCAATTGTATTTTGATATGTCTATAGAAATTCAAGCAAGAACTCAACTGGCACCTCCATTTGGAAAACTAAAGCACAATCAGATGATTTTGGTCGTTCAAAATGATTAAACAGTTTCATTTAATATGAAGTGACATTGTAGGATAAGGAACTGGCAGGATACCACGACATGACTGACGATTACGTGATCAAACTCCGGTCGTTACATAGATTGAACATTTGGGTTGGTTGTGTCCAGACAAAAACTTTGCATGTAATGAAACTGAAAACTGTGAGAAACTGTATTCCATTGCTTCAGGTTTGATAACTTCAGCACCACTGTCTCTACTAGGGAAGCATTTTCAATATTAATGGGTAATTTTGGAGTTACAGCTCATCTATAAATACACTCTGAAAATAGTTAGTAAATTTGACACACGGGCGTATAGGAGTGCTACGAAAGTAGGAATGGTAGAATTGTTTCCTAGACATCCGTGGTAGCACTCTTAAACTTTTTATTAAACAGAAATGCGTACTGAAGTTACTAGACTTGTATTGTAACAGTTATAAAAGTTTGCATATTTACAAGGCGGAAGTAATGTAACTGTCCCTTACAGCGTTTAGGTTAATAACTTCCTAAATATTTTAGGAAATTTTTTTACAGTGACTCTGCTACTACAATTTCGTTCACGCTGTTTTGGTGTTCATGCGTGTGAGCGCGACAGTCACTTTTCAAGTTATTGTGTTATAATTGATATTAAATGTCTAGTAATTATCGTCTGTCTAAATCACTTAATACACTCTTCTTTACACACAAATATTCTACAGATGATCTTCTCACCCCGCGACGGAACCTCAACCTGCAGCTGGAGCTTGTTCTACAGCTGTGCATCGCACTGCGGCTTTACCTCACCCTGGGTCTTGACCTACAGCCTAAGGCTCAATCTTGCCCCGTGGGTTTTCATAGCCTTGTGGCTAGACCTCTCTCTGCAGCTGGACTTCACCCTGCGGCTGGATCTGATCCTGTGGCTGGATCTTTTTCTGCAGCTGGACCTCTCTCTGCAGCTGGACCTCACCCTGCGGCTAGATTTTGTTTTGTGGTTGGACGTCTCCACTACGATTGGAAGGAGTGAATATCTTTCTGTCGGGTGCGTTCAACTGCTCCTATCTCACATCATGCGAATCTGGATTTCGTGGCTTGGCGAATCGTGCCACACCTTATCTGGGATAATCAGGCAGTAGTGCACCTGTGTGTAATAAGAACTGACTTATCAACCCCTTTTACAGTTGTTCAGGGAGGGAGCGCTGTTGAGATGTTGGACATCGTCATGTAGCTTTTCCTCAACCTGTGGCTGGACCTCACACTGCCGTTTATCTAGTACTGTGACTAGAAATCGCACTGCTGCTGGACCTCGCCCTGTGGTTGGAACTCGCCCTGTGGCTGGACCTCACCCATGCACCTGGACTTCACTCTCCAGCTGGAACTCGTCCTGCTGCTGGACCTTGCTATGCAGTCGGACCTCGCTCTGTGTGTGTGGACATTATTGTGTGGATTGGCCTCAATCTGCAGCTGTAAATCACTCTGCAGATGGACCTCGCCCTGTTGTTGGACTTGACCAAGATGCTAGATATCATCCTGCGGCTGGACCTTAGACTATGGCTCGACCTAACACTTCGGATGACCTAGATCTGCCGCTGGAACTCGCCCCATATTTGGACCTCACCCTGCGGCTGGACCTCACTCTGCGATGGACCTCGCTATGTATCTAGACCTCGATATGAGGGTGGACCTAACTCTGCATCTATACATAGCTCTGCAGTTATACCTCGCTCAGTGGCTCGATTTTCTCTCTCTCTCTCTCTCTCTCTCTCTCTCTGTGGCTGGAACTTGCCCTGTTGCAGGACCTCACCCTGCGGCTGAGCTTTGCCCTGGGACTGCCCTGCGGTTGTACATCTCACTGCAGCTGGAACTTACTTTCGGTATGTACCCCACACTACAGACGACCTCGCTCTAAGGCAGGACTTGACACTGCAGTTGACCTCCCTCTGCTATCTGGAACTTACCATTCTGCTGGAACTAGTCCTGTGGGTGGACCTCACCCTGAGGCTGGACCTCACACTCAACTGTACCTTACTATGTGACTCGACTTCAACCTGCGACTGTACCTCGCCCCATAACTAGACATCGCTCTGCAACTTTACCTCACATTGAGACTGTACTTCGCTCGGTGGCTGGATATCGATCTGCAGCTAGACATCACACTGTGGCTGGACTCGCTGTGTGGATGGACACTGTTTTGCGTATGGAACTCTCTCTCCAGCTAAACCTCACCCTGAAGGTGGACTCACCTTGTGGCTGGACATAACTGTGCAGTTGAGCCTCGCCTAGCACCCAGACCTCACAATGCGGCTGGACCTCGCCCTGCAGCTGGACCTCACACTGCCGTTTATCTAGTACTGTGACTAGAAATCGCACTGCTGCTGGACCTCGCCCTGTGGTTGGAACTCGCCCTGTGGCTGGACCTCACCCAGTAGCTGGACATCACCCTGCGACATGTACTTTACCCTACAGCTAGACTTCACCTTGTAGATAACCTAGCTCGGTGGCTGGGCCTCGCCCTGCAGCTGGACCTCACTCTGTAAGGACCTCGATTTACTGATAGACCTCGCACTGCAGCTGGACCACACCATACTGCTGGACCTCACATTGCAGCTAGATCTCAAACTTTGGCTAGACCTCACACTGCAGTTAAACTTTGCCCTGCGACTGGATCTTACACTACATGTGGACCTCGCTCTGTGGATGTACCTTGCTCTGTGGTTGTACCTCGCTCAGTGGCTGGACTTTGCTAAGCGGCTGAAACTTACCATTCTGCTGTATCTCGCCCTGCGGCTGTACTTCTTCCTACAACTAAACCTTGCCCTGCGCCTTTAATTCACACTTCGGCTCTACTTCACCCTGCGGCTTGACCTCGCCCTGTGGCTGGATTTTACCCTGCAGCTAGACCTCACTCTGAGGCTGGGTTGTACACTCCATCCGGAACTCATCCTGCAGCTGGATCTCTTCCTGCAGTTGGATCTTATCGAGCAGCTGGACCACACTTTGCATCTGGACCTCGCCTTGCGGTTGAACCTAACGCTGCAGTTGCACCTCACACTGCAACTGGACTTTACCTTTCAGTTGGGCCTCGCCCTTCTGCTAGATTTCTCTCTACAGTTGGATGTCGCCATGTGGCTGGACCTCGCCATGTGGCTGTATCTTACCCAGCAGCTGGACCTCACCTAACCACTGGACCTTACCCTATGGCTCGATCTCATATTGTGAATGACCTAGCCCTGCTTCTGAAGCTCGCCCCGCGTTTGGATCTCACCATGTGGCTGGACCTTACTCATGCAGTGGACCTCGCTCTGCATTCGAACCTCGCTCTGCGTCCGGACATCGCACATAGTTGTACCTCGCTCAGTGGTTGGACTTATCTCAGTGGCTAAATTTTGTTCTGTGGTTGGTGACTTATTCTTCTGCTTGACCTTGCCCTGGGGCTGGATCTCACCCTCGGCTGGACCTAACCATACAGCTGGACCTCAACCTGCGACTGGACTCCGCTCTGCAGCTGGACATAGTTCTGCGAGGTTACCTTACCCTGTGGCTGGTCAACTCTCTGCAACAGGACCTTATCATGCAGCTGGACATTATCATGCGGCTGGACCTCACCCATGGCTGGATCTCACTCTACTGCTGGACTTTGCCTTGCACCTGGACCTTACCCTGCATTTGTACCTCACCCTGCAGTTGGACCTCTCCCTGTGTCTGAACCTTACCCTGCGGCTGGACCTCGCCCTGCTGCTAGATTTCGCTCTGCAGTTGGACATCGTCATGTGGCTGGACTTTGCCTTGTGGTTGGACCTCACCCTGCGGCTTAAATTTCACTCTGTGCCTTAACATTCCCTTTAATTATGACCTTATCCTGCAGCTGGACCTCGCCCTGTGTCTGGACTTTGCCATCGGCTGGACTTCGCACTGCATTTGGATCTGGCCCTACAGCTGGACTTTGTCCTGCGGCTGGACTTCACCCTGTGACTTGAGCTCACCCTGCATCTGGACCTTACCCTGCGGTTGGACTTTGCTATGCTGCTGGAATTTGCCCTGCACCTGGACATCGCTCTGCACCTGAGCTACTGGCTGGATATTCGACTGTGCGTGGTCTTAATGTGCCTAAAAGCCATAGGGCTACTCGAGTGGATAACCAGCTCGAATATATGGGTTGCAGGGCTGCTGTTACTCTGAGGCTGGAGTGCGCTTTTCTGCGGCACCTTACTCTACGGGCGCATTGTCATCGTGATGCACTGCCGGCACACCAACACAGCAACAAGGGCGATGACGATTCGCGTTACGCTGACTCCCGCCATGACTCCGGGGATGACAAACCAAAAGGATTTTCTTGTGGCGCACTGAAACATGTTAACAGCTCAGTATGTTTGACACACTACAGAAACCCATGACTGATTCTAATGTAAAAATATTTACTGCGAAAAGTGAACTTCCAGTCACAGAAGCAGAAGGGAATGTTATTTATTTGTCAGTCAATAATGATACCTTTGTCATTGAAGCACATGTGGTACATTATGCTCCACAAGTTGCAGCTAACCTCCTCTCCATTGGTAAGATAACAAATAAAGGGAATACAGTTATTCTCAATGAAAAATGTGGGAAAATGTTTAATTCAGATAAAGAATTGATAGATTTAGCCACAGTTAATAATGCCCTATATCAGCTGAAGACAACCCATAACAGTAGCACAAAGTGAGCGTTTGCTGTTACAGGTAGTGAAAATTTTTGGTATCATCGACTAGGTCACTTGAACTGAATGAGCATGAAACTGTTAAAACGATGGCTAATAATGTCGAAGATATGCAAATTAGTAAGTTGCCTTATGAAGTTTGTGCTAAGGGCAAACAAAGTCACCTGCCATTCAAGAAAAGTGTATTTAGAGCCACTGAACACATGTAATTGGTACACACAGATTTGTGCGGACCAATGGAAACGACATCCATAGGAGGCAGCCGATACTTCTTTGTGTTGATTGACGATTACTCAAAGAACACTCATGTTTATTTCTTGTAGAGCAAAGGTCAGGTATGTGATGTCTTCGAAGAAAATTGTGCTCATGTGGAGAATTAGTTTGGTAAGCAAATCAAATGTTTACGATTGGACAAATGGACTGAATTTGTGAATCATGAGTTATCTAGCATCCTGAAAATGAAAGGAATCAGACACCAAAGAACAGTTAGAGCTTCACCACAACAAAACGGCGTTGCTGAACGTGTCAACCGCAATACAGTTGAGAAAGTGTGTTGCCTGCTTCAAGGTGCTGGGCTGCCTAAAACATATTAGGCTGAAGCAGTGTCGTCAGCTGTTTACATCAACAACCTATGTCCAACACAGGGACTGGAAGCTAAAACTTCTTTCGAGGTTTGGCACTCAAAAAAGCCAGACCTTAGATACCTTAGAAATTTTATTGTGATGCCATGATGCAAACACCGAAGGAGAAAAAAATGGGATCCGTGCTCTACGAAAATGATACTAATAGGCTATTGTGACGATACCAAAGGCTATCTTGACTAATGAGTCAGTATAGATGTGATCTTTCTTGAAGAGAAAATTATTAAAAAACCGATAAAGGAAGCTGAATGTGTCCCTGCTCAGACCCTTGTAGCGACTTATTTGATGATGCCGAAGGAGATGTGCGTGAGTTGAAGCACCAACAAGAAAGTGTCATAATTGCTTCTCCTTCAAATGAAGAACTTCTCCAGGACTTAATAGAATGTGAACAAATTTGTTCTAAAGTTGAGCAACTGAGAAGGTCTAATCGGTTCCGAAAAGGAAGAATGACCCAGATTTTGTGTCGTATTATGTGCCAGATTGAAATTAACTTCTAACACCAGGGAAGCATTAGCAAGCTCTAAAGTAGAAGGAAGCCATGGCTGAAGAATTAACCTCTTTGATAAAAAAATAAGACTTACGTATCGGTCGATCTACCAGAAGGAACTAATGCATTCATGTCAAGGTGGGTGTTTAAAAAAACAGGCACCAAAGAGCAGAAGTATATAGCTCGCTTGATGATAAAGGGCTGCAGTCAGAGACCAGGAATAGATTATGAGGAAACTTTTTCTTCTGTCATAAAGCATTTCTTGGTAAGGTACATGTTTGCGTTGTTGGCCAAATAGGATTTGGAAATAACCCGTATGGACGTCAAGAATGTATATCTACCGTACATGGTCCTCTAGAAGAAAAAATATATATTATGTCCAGCCCCCGAAGCACAAGAGGAAAGGCAGTGTGGTAAAGTCTGGTGTCTGAAAAAGGCAGTGTGTGATCTGAAGCACAGCGGCAGATACTGGAACCGTCGTCGCTTGCATCAGGTTATTACGGAAATGGGACTCCAACAGTCCAAAGCGGACCCATGTGTTAATTTAAAAAACGCAAGAAAACGCCTAGTAGTATTTGCGGTGTATTTTGATGACCTCATTATTTTTTTTCAAATGAAGAATTCCTGAAGAAGCAAGTACAAAAAAATTAGAAATCGAATTCCAGATGAAAAACCTAGAAAAAATCAATAACTGCCTTGGCATGGAGATCACCAGGTACCGGAAGGAAGGGAAATTGTGGATTAACCAGACTTCACAGGATACTGGAGAATTTCTCATGTCTGGCTGTAAGCCTGTCTCAGCCCCAGCTGAAGTCGACATCAACCTTCGTCCGAGTGACCTCGAATGACATTTGTGAAGGTAATGGTTAAAGCGTAGTGCTGTGCACTGCAAACATATCTTACCAGCAAACAGTTGGCAGTTTACTGTATGTTTCACAAATATCGAGGCCTGATGTAAGCCTGTGTTGTCAATACAGTGAGCCAATTCAACAAAAGTAAAACAAATGTCAGTGGCTCACTGCAAAGGTACTATTCAGGCGTGTGAAAGGAACCAGGGACTTAAAACTGGAGTACGACAGAAACAGTAATCCAGATTTGTTGGACTTCAGTGACACAAACTGGGGAAGTGAGTCGAACAACAGGCACTCGAACGCAGGCAGCAGCATTAAATACATGGGTGGTTTGGTCTCGTGGTTTAGCAAAAGCAGAGGACGATGGCCTTAAGTACTCTAGAGACAGAATTCCTATATGGCTCTCAATTAGAATTTATCAGTTTGTAGACATACGCCATTGCTCATGTTTTGCTGGTCAAACTTGTGTTGTATGACAAAGTACAAAAAAAGAACAAAAACAGACATAAAACACACACAAAATACAGAGAAAAAAGCAATCCCAGAGAAATTCTGTCAGTTATTTTTTTTAAAGTTCGCTGCAATGGGAGTTTACAATTAGAAAATAACTGGTATAATTCCCCTGGGGTTGCTTTTGTCTCTGTTTTTTGTGTGTTTTATGTCTGTTTTTGGGTTCTTTTTTGTACTTTGTCATTTAACAAAAGTTTGATCAGCAAAACATGAGCAATGGCGTATGTTCAGAAACCAATAAATTCTATTTGTAATCTCCCATTGCAACTAACATTTAAAAATCTCATATGGCTATCAGTTTCATAGAACAAGAAACTTTGTGGTTTAGGGTGCTATTTAAGAATTGCAGCCAGACTTTGAGCCCAAGCATTTCATAATTTACTGTGACAACAAGGGTGCTATTCAATTAACCAAAAACAACATTATAATTCAGAGATCAAGGCATATTGATATCAGACATATTATCAGAGAACATGCAAATGAAATATATATTGAATTTGGCTACCTGCCAGCTGAAAGAATGGTCTGTAATATTTTAACGAAACCTGTGACTCCAGAGAAATACGAATATTTTGTTTCTATATTAGGTCTCAAGTGATTGTTAATGTAATAAACAGAGGCAATGATTTTTGGTGAAAATAATTGTGCAACATTTTGTTTCAACGCCTCACGTTCACATCTGCAGCTCTGGTCGGTAGTTATTGACAGCGTGCATTTGTGTAGAGGCGACACTCATTTGACTGTGCCAATAAGAATAGTCACTGCGACACCATACGTCTGTGATTTGCGGGTCGATCCCAAATACTTTGAGAGTTAAAAACAGCCAATCACTGACCATGAATCAGAGCTCTAGATGTGCACCTGAGGCACTGAAACAAAATGTTGCATAATTATTTTCACCAAAAATCATTGCCTTCAGTAATATAATTTGGTTTCGCAATTGTTTTTGTGATGATATGTGAGCTTCTTGTGTCAGTTGATTATTTATTTACTTGAGTGCAAGTTTGTACTCACTGTCTAAGAAGAAGAAGTCTTGACACTGTGTATGCTCTCCAGCAAGAGAAAATGACTCTCTTTTTGTCGCCGAGCGCTAGTAGTAATTTGGTGGAAGATTTGTTTTGTTTGCAACTGGCATCGTTGCAATTTTGGCAATTATTTATGTAGAATCATGTTAACAAGGCAAGCTGATATAGTAGATATACATTTCGTGTCCATAAATGCATTGGCATGTGTGGAACTGTTTATATAAGTCGTCTGGAAATACATATTATGTACTGTTGTTTCAGTAAACACATTCGAACAAATTCTATTACTTCCTGCCCTACAAAATTTTTGAATCATTGCAATGTGTCTTTATGTTAAAAAAATGTATTCCAATACAAAATTACATTTAATTTTTTTTCTTCTATTTAATTCACACAATTCTGATAAGAACTTCACATTTTAAGCTAAGCCAAATACAAAACAAGACAAATCTTCCACCAAATTACTACTAGCGCTCGGCGACAAAAAAAGAGTCATATTTTATTCCTCAATGTCAAGACCTCTAACTTCATAGACCGTGTTTGTACCCCAAATTAATATTTTTGGGAACTATTTAAGAGGAAGTGTTGAGATGTAAATTGTGTATACCTCTCAGTCTTCGTAAGTGTGATTGTTAAACTCGAGTGTAATAGAAGTTGCATGTAGTTTAGTATTCTTTTGTCTATGGCTGTTTGTTTTTACCGATTTGTGTTTGTTTAAGCGCTATACAAAGTTTTAACAAATACGGTGCTAAATATTGTTTGCTGCATTGCTTCAATATAAAACTACATACAAGTTGTTCATGAAGCAAGTGATGCAATGAAAGTTACCGGAATTGTTAAAAGTGCCATCTCTTCGCTTTAATGCACACTGTGAACCTGTGTTCCAGTTTTCGGCGTTCCGTTCTGAAAATCCCTGGAGTGTGTCGTATTTGGTTGAAATCAATGTTCGATACTCTCTTGAAAGATCTTCAATGTTCGGTTGTGTACACCAAAGATTTTTCACGTCTTTTGACGAAGTGTTCCATTGGATTTGAATCAGGTGATAGAGCAGACAAGGCTATGAATCCCTCTTGACCAACCCATCTTCGCGAAAACCGATCATTCAAATCCTGGTATGATATGAGACTGAGGTGGGCGGGAGCACCATCGTGCATAAACCACATTCCTTGGATGACGTGCAGAGGTACATCTTCGAGTAAGTTTGTGAGATACCACTCATTCTTGAGTAACTGAAGGTATTAATTTCCAGTCAGAAGCTGAGGAATGTAACTGGCTTCTAGAAGATCATAATGAATTAATCAAATCCATACATTTAAACAGAATCGCTGTTGGTGGTTGTCCTGCATATCACCAAAGAATTGTCATAAATCCAGGCGTGGCTGTAGTGAGTGACATCAGGTTTAATTTTGCTCACAAGTAAATAAGATACATGCTATAAACTGAATGAACTCGGCTATAACATATGTTGGCAGAACGTTTGTCTTGGTGCAAATTTGTAACATTTTATCCTTTCTCCAGCTGAATATGACATGGCACAGATCGTTTTCATGCAGAAATCTCCATCCAGTCATGAAACAAAACGTTCCCTTATGGCAGTGTATTCTGTTCTATCTGGAGAGTTGTCGTTTACATCACGAAGAACCATTTAACCTCGCTACATTTTACGCACCTCTCTTCGTTTATAGTGTTCCTGTATTCCTCAAACGTTGGTGAACTCTCGTGAAAGTTTTTGGACAAGGTGTCTGTTAGGGTATCTCTGTATACAAAGTAAATTTTCGAATGTCATTTGTTTAAATCACCTGAGCGTCTTCTGGTGTTGGCTGACTGGGACTATACAGTTGTTCTCTCTTTCTAACCCAACTGTTAAAACAATTAATTACTTTCTTTCACGGAGCTTATTATGTAGGAATTATACGAGCATGAAATTTCCTCAGTGAGACGACGAGGTCAACTGTCATCTTGGAATCAGTATACATGCTCGTGTGCTTTTTTTTTTTTTTTTTTTTTAACTTTTAATATGCCTGTCCTTATTTTTACAGATAATTTAACGCATTTTCAGCGCTAATATTAATTTTAATTTGCTTAATTACTACGCACTGAAATTTCCAGCATCCGATTTGGTAACATTCAATGTACAAATCGATTAAAAAATATGCTAATATTATTTCTAAAAATACATTAAGTGTTCTCTTTTCATGGGGTTGGCTCCGGTCGGACACGTATCACCACCTATTCCTTTCGAAATGTAAGTATTTTACATAACTGCATCATCATTATTATATTTTTAATTTTATTGTTTATTTTCATTTGCGCAATAGCAGAAATGAGTCTAATGGTCTAGCGACACCCGCTAATGAGCGACGGGGAAGAGACTGAATGCTACAGAAGGAGAGAGAAAAGAAGACGTTTGTTTCCGTCTTCCTCTTCTCGTTCGCGAGTTCTTTCATCCGACAGACTTCCTTCCCTGGCTGCAAATTATATGCAAGGCTTCAGCCGTTTATATGCCATTTAACAACAGCACAGCATTTTTGAAATTCGTCAGCGAACGAACAACATTTAGGAATGTTTTCGTGTCACAGTGGTAGTTTCCGCCTGCTAACTGTACTTCTGTTGCTCATGTTGTGAAGGCGAAAACTCCTTCAACTGGCAGTTTGACAGTCAATTTTAAGAATGCAAAATTTTGCTACTGAACATTTAAGGCACCAGATGGACTCACAGCATTCGTATATTGTTAATACAGCATCATAAAATTGCATGACAATTGCTGATAATTTGATAAAGGTACGACCGTGCACAAGGCACGCCAATTCAGTGCTACGTGTATATAAAGGCTATGTTTTATCTGACACACGAGCCTGAATCGCCCTTATGCTCGAGCGCCTCTTAGGTCGTGCCCTATTGGGTGCTGCTACCTGGGAGCTCTAGCGAGGACAATAATAGGGATTTGAGCATTAAATTATATTCAGTAGGGCATGGTCTCATTCAAGTGATCGCTTTCGGATGAAAACTGTGTTCTGCATTGAGATTAGGAAAAAAAATACTACAGGACTTAAGGAGTATATTGAGAAATCCTGTCGGCAAACGGAACATTCTACCGTGATTCCCGCACAAGTGAAAATCAAACATGGAATTTTTACACTATTACTCCCAATTTTCCTTCACCTTCATAATTTATTTATATCCCTCTCCTCGTCAAATTATTGCCTGCTAGCCACGTCATCTGTTTCCTCCACCCACCCCTCCTCAAACTAAAATTAAGTTTCCGTCCTAACTTCCATTGTATTTTTACGTATTTTCCGAGTTATGTAAGTTCCCTCTCTTTCCATGTCTAGTTTTTGTACAGCCTACTAATTAATTTGTTAGTTTCTCCGCACTGTGTTCAATAAACTTTCTTTCATTTGCAATTACCAATTTAGCCTTTCCCGCAGGTGCTGGGCTAAATATATTCTGCTACAATAAGTTTTTTTTTTGTTTGAAAACCAATATATACAAATTTTCCATTCAAGTGATATATTTTACGTAAAAAATGTGACTATAACCTAGAAATAAAAAACGTCAAACATTTTTATCGGCTGTTTCTACAATCAGTACATAATGTTAAATAAATTTAAGTTAGGTATACCTTCATGATTTCTGCATGGCGGTCATACGTGATAGTAGTATACACATGTCGCTTTTGAACGCAGAGAGGTCTGCACCTCCGACCGGGCACGGGTCCGCGGTAACCGAATGGTCAGGCCGTTCGCCTCCCATCAAAGCGATCCGGGTTCGATTCCCAGCGGGGTCGATCTCCAGATTTTCACAGGTGGAAATCGTGCCGGATGATGCCGTTGGTCGGCGGGTTTTCTCGGGGATACCCCGGTTTCTTCGCCCTTTCATTCCACCCCATGTCACCCTTCACCAGTACTACAGACGTCGATATTATTGGCTGACAAAAATTTCTCACTCACTTGTTTCGACCCGGCACGAAGCTTGTACCGGTACCTTATCGGTAAATATTCATCTTCGTTTGCCTCATGAAGGTTCAGTGTTTACATGACAACTGCACGAAACATTAGTAAGTTTCCTAGTAGCAAATACAATCATTTTTCAGTTGGCCAACTGTTGGCAGAAGCGGCGAACGTTCGCTAGTATGATGGTCTACTTTTGATGGAATGGTTGTTAATCAGGCCATATCAGTAAATATGTTTGTAGTTATACTGAAACAATTTTACTGTGGGCAACTTAGTTTAAAAAGACTGACATATATCAGTATACGGTCCACTAGCAGATTAGCAAACTAACTCACAAACATCTGAGTATAATAAGAATGCTTGTGGTACACTTGTAGTTAATGTGTGGGTGATTTCATTATGCGTCATGTATTCCATATGTGGCCGTGGGTGCATTCCGAATGTTTACTGCCTGTGGGCTGTTTATCACGATCGGATTTGCACAAGTGGGCCAGTTGATGTTTGCTATTTGGGTTGGTATAAACATTACACGAAATAACTACAGCGTCAGGTAAATCCGATTGTAGTTTCAGCATCACTTGAGTACGACTTAATAGTTCACCACAGAAACTATTATTAGTATTCTCTACTTCAATGGAAGACCACATTTATCTTCATTTTATTTGATAGTGGAAATCATTATACTGGAAGGGACATCCAATGTAGCTGTGGGGATGATTCTTTTTAGCGTAACGAATGTTTCCTTGACTCATAGACTTTGCCATGCAATCCTTGTGATATCTTCCATCAGATGCGTGAAGATCTGACACAGCACCTTGTAGATGGAGAATAACTTCCAGTGACCATTCATCATTGCGCTCTTGACACTTTTCCACGATTGATTCTTTGAAACTTTTTTGCCCCAATGAATCAGAAGGACCTTTAGTACGACATAAATATGCTGGCTGCCATATTTTCGGGTTCTTGGCATCTTTGGTAACAATGCAGTTACTTCCACAGAATAAACACCGGTTTTGAAAGTAGAATCTTTTTCAGTATTTCTGAACCGTTTAGCAGGAATTGCTTCACAAAAAGTGGAGGTGTTATACAATTTTTTCTTCACTAACTCTGTTTCTTTTATTTGTATACACAGATACGCACGTTTCATAACATTTCACAGCCTTTTTATTTATAAGAAATTCTCTCTCTAGTTGAATGTGCAGGTTACCTGCTCGTTTCTTACTTGCCTGTATAATTGTGCGAATTCGAGCTTCACCAGAATTATTCAAGCGCGAAATTTTGATATCACAGTTAAATAAACACTTTACCTCTTCCTCAATATTATTGTATAATACTGAATATCTTCAAACTGCTAGAGTCTCTGTGATCTGAAACACACACACACACACACACACACACACACACACACATATATATATATATATATATATATATATATATATATATATATATATATATATATATAATGACTATGCACCTTCAACAAAAATAACAAAAATATACAAAGCACCACTTCATACTTGTTAAAATGCCATAAGGAATTTTTAGTTTGTTTCCATTTAATTTACGTATTAAGAACTTTCATTTAATACCTAACATTCACATAATTAGGTTGGAAACTGTTCAGACATTTCAATAATAACTGCGCATCACCCCTATTCTAAGCTTCTATGTTGATGACGTCATATCACCAAACGCTCAAGGTTATGAAAGGTATACCCGTCATTTTCGGTTTCAGCACACTTTTTCCGTATAGAAATCATCAAAATGTATTGCATATACCGACATTTTGGGTTAGGTTCAGTTGGTCCCAGACTAAATTTTCCTGCTCGGGGACATTCTTGTTGCTGGAGCTGGTTGTGACATCGCTTTGTGGCGCTGCAGCAAACTCTTTGTATTCGGCCTAGTCAGTGGCACTTGTGTCTGTTCCGAGGAAGAAGACGACCTGTAGAAACTGCTTCCCGCCGAAGTTTGAGACGAGCTCTTGGATATATCACTCTCTGTGCTCTCTGTAGGTAATTCATCACAAGAGTAAATTGAATTCTTGTAGCAATGCTGCATTTCACCAAGCTTACTGTCAATCTGAAAAGAAGAATGTGAATGCTTATATTATATATCAGCTTTTTTCACAGGCGAAGTGGAAGGCGATCATTAAGTGTCCAGTTATATCCATAGGTGTGTGTTTCCTGAATTTTCCCGAAACATTTTTGTTACGACTGGAGGGAAATTACGTTATGGGGTTCTTCACACCCAAAAACTGTGATTTCCTTCCGTAAATTATGTCACACACTTAAAAATGAACATTACTTTTAACGAGACACTTTATACTTAAGGATGAAGTCATCCAAGATTAACTCTATGATCAAAGTCTCTTTTACTTTTGCTGTGTTAAAATGTAATACGTAGAGACGGGAAAAATTCGCGAGTTCACTGACCTGCAGGCTAGCCTGCAAGAATATTTGTGAAGTGAAGCAGACAGCAGAAGCTCATTAGCTGCTGGCTGTTAAAGTGATATAGGTCTTTATAAGTTACATTTTCATTATTGGCTCAGAGATTTCCAGGAGGTGTCAAATATGTCAAAGGCCAATTGCGAAAGTGATACAAACTTACAGTTATTGTAATTCTAGCTTGTGCCCAAATAAAATAACATAAAAATTGTTATTATTTAAAATTATACATTTTTATGTAAAACCGACCAAATTACTGTCAATGTGCAGACAACGCATTGCTAGTATCACAACAGATTATAAAATTGTTCTGTCACATGAGTCTAATGTAAATTAACTGCAATAAATGCTTAATAAAAGTCACTTGTAATGTCTTAAAAAATGCAAGGTAAATCTTTGGTTTGCCATGCGTCACTTAGCTATTATTTAATAGTTACTGAGATAAGTAACTTGATACACTGTTGAGTAGTCACATTAATAACTGCCTTCGTTAGATGAAGATATCGGTCAACCGAAGGTCAAGCTGATGTGTGGAAAAATGAACAAATTTAATGCTGCAAACTGTGGACGAAATTTAAATGTCAATACCGTTGTTTACAAAAAAAACCGGAAAATTAATAATATTCCATGCTGAATGCAGATGTAATGTGGCACTTATTGTCCTGCTCTGCCCTCTTGAAGATATGAAAGAACAGCAAGTCACGGCAAAAGTATTTTCAACAAATATTTGATATGAAATTACATATAATTATGCTGTTATACTGTCACAGAAAATATGCTTAGGCCTAATATTTTATTAGTATGGATATACATATATAGAGTGGAAATGATCAAACAAGATTTAAATAAAACATTGTGTGTTCTGATAGAAGTATTCTGGCTGACTTCAAAATATCATATTATTATATTTAAATTTCAGCTTTTTTTAAAAAAACTGGTTTGTTCAAATATATAAGTTCATCTCAGAAAACGGTGATATAACATTCAGACGATTACTTTCACCTCTGTCATAACCCGTGTAGACAACGAGTTGGATGATGTCCTTAACATGAAGGAACTATCTGTATTGTATTCAGTATCGGGAGTTATGTATCGCCATGTTTCCAGCTCGTCTTCATCGGAACTCTCACTCGCTTCTGGCGGAAGCCAGCAACGGCCTGAAATGAGGTCATCCAGGTCTTTCCTGAGTTGGTTGAAGTCTATTTGGTAAGTTGGCTGCTGAAGTCTACCCGGGACCACTTTCCTTCCATATAGGGCTTCGCTGGTTTCTTGAGCTCCGTCATCTGTGTGAAACAAAGAAATATTAGCAAAGGTAAGCATTTCTGCAGTTGACTATTGACACCTGATAAACACAACTCTTATGTTAGTTTCTTTCTCATTACTTATTTCTCTTAAGGAAAACATGACTATTGTATTGTATTTTTAAGAACTACTCATATTCTTAGGTTCCTAAACAAATGTTTCATTATAAAACAGTGTCTGAGTTTAAAGCAATCTCAGACGTAATAAACATATCTGTTTGTAAGAGTTCTGTGAGCAAAAAAGAGACCAAAGAAGGTGTGTGTGATATCTCGTGATTATTTTCACTACAATACATTAAATCACAAAAAAAAAAAAAAAAACCTCAGAAAAAATGTAACATTACACATTACGTAACATTAAGTGTAAATGTAAGTTTAAAAAATAGCACCCACATCACAGTTCAAGAAAACTGAAAAATGTGACATTCATATAAACATATATCGAGAGTTTAGAAAGTTATTTGATCAATCTAAAACTGTTAATTCAAAATGGACGTAACAAAAATAAATTGGGTTCAGTTATCCTGAATTTAATTTACATTGAACTATATTTACATTTTCTAGCCAATGTTAAACAGTTATAATGCTTGACCGTGAAAATCAATATTATATGTATTTTATATTTATGCAGGTATCATAACAATTAAGTGCTTAAACGAGAAACGTGCCCTTGCAAAAACCATTCCGTAAAAATGTTTTACCTCAGATTTCTCCTGCAAGTCTATGTATTCTTTCTCAACTTTCACTTCGCTGAGAAAACCTTTCCTTAAATGTAGAAAACTTGTTTAAGTAATAACTGAACAAACTCTTCAGACAATTATCCCAAAATCCTTGAAGCAACAAATTTAAGAATCTTTTGGTTTATAGCTATGTGACACTGTAGCAATAATGCTTGTTGAATACATAAATAAACTGAACAAAAGTTGGTCAAATCAACATTACAATTTTTCTTCAGAACAATTATAAATGTCTTCTCTTATGTTTGTATAAAACTCACATAGAAGTTTAAAAATGCTCGCAACGAAATACTTATTTCTTTGCATTTTTTACTTTAACCTGACAACATTATCTGTAATGACTGTTCCACATTGCAAAAAAAAAAACTTACATTTTAAGGAACTTACCAAAGACTTGCACCAAAAAAAATAGTTATCATAAGATTCTTAGTGACAACTCAAAAATCGCTTATGCAAATGTTCAGTATTCTTAAACATTAGTGTAAATATGTAGATTTATCTTTAATTTCATAATTTTTAAACGCAATAAAAGAAGATCAATGAATAGGTTTCAAAACTAGTAACAGTTTAATTTAGACATGCTTTATACCATGCGAAAACAAATTAAAGCAAACAAGTTTTTATGTTACGAATATATCATGATATATTATCTACAACTTGGAAAGTATTAGTTTTAGATATAAAAACTTTTTTTGCCATAACACAGTTTTAAGAGTGAAGGTACCTGAGGTTGTGGCCAACACAGGCATATCTGTATAATTTACTAAAGCATACACAGACAAATTTTACAATCGCCATGTATAATGTTACAATATGTACCGTTTACAGATCACAATAAAAATGTAAAACAGAATTTTTTAGAAAAGGAAGAACAGTACACAACACCTTTCATTTAAGTGATCAATTATGAAGGATTCGTGCTGTGTAGTCTTTGTGGATTCAGTTTAAGAAAATTTAACATTCTACGCTATAGAAATCGAATACTTGAAAGTAAAATACGTGTTAAAATTATTTACATAATTAAAACAGTCAAAAAACAAAGACTGCGACAAAAGGAGATTGAATTAAATGGAAATGGCACGGTTTGACGCCATTCTAAGATTAATTCGGCTACTCCGTTAAAGGACATTTACTTGAAATATTAATTTATTTAATTAAAATGTATGCGAATTCTTTAATAGGCCTAATTTTAACATTCGTAAATATTTTTCTGTTACTGAAAAACTTCTCGGAATAAGTTATCCGTTTTTAGAGTGAAAACAAAAGGTTGTTTATTTAATAAAGTAAGAATAACCTTAAACATTTAGATGACCTATGTGAATGTAAAAATACGGTTTATTGTTATTAAGTGAGCTAAATTCTTTTTTGTTGAAAATTGTATGTTCATACTGATGTGTAATTGTTTTCATGTTGATATGTAATTAACCTAAAATAATATCTATAGCACTAGTTGATTGCAGTGACTTCCATGTCATAACTATGACAGTTTTACAAGGCATCAATACATGTTAAGTTTTACAGTACTTGACCTACGGATGGTATGGTTTTATTATATAACTCAATAAGTTATAAAACTGGACTATTGTTCGCGTACAGAGACTGTCAAAAGCTTCTTAAAGTATACAAGAAATAAGTAGACATCTGCTCTTTAGAAGCCATGAGAAATTGACGAGATTTATATTCCAAAAATCGTATGGCAGATTTGTGACTGACCTTAAGGGCGCCGCGTGCCTCGGAGCCCTGGCTCAAGCAAGGATAGTGCTTTACATGTTAATTTTATTCCTTAGG
This sequence comes from Medauroidea extradentata, assembly GCA_003012365.1. Classification (NCBI taxonomy): domain Eukaryota; kingdom Metazoa; phylum Arthropoda; class Insecta; order Phasmatodea; family Phasmatidae; genus Medauroidea; species Medauroidea extradentata. Next base: position 64,116 of record PNEQ01051973.1, read on the forward strand.
GCTTAGTCACGTTTCATGATATCACTTTCGGACTAAAATTATTTTCTGCAGTGATAAGAATATTAGTATACTGATAAAAACGTTGAGAAAGGTTATGAGTAGATGTTTTATAACGTTCTTTGGACGTGGAAAAACGAGTTTGTTCATAACTAAATAGACAATCGTATGTGTAGGTACCAGAAGTCCAGGGTCTCACATCCCGGATGTAAGCTTATTACTGGGCGCCCTTACGCCCAGTACACACGGACATCTTCCTTGTACAAGAAGGTGAACACTTTCTTGTTCACCTCGACTTGTAGCGAACTTGTATCGTGTGAACGGCCACCGAGCATACTAGTGACTAGCATACAAGGACTAGTATACTAGCTAGTGCGGGATAGGGACGGTTCTATATTTCATTATCTTTCTTGTATAGTCGAATATAAACAAACCATTTTTACGCACGAGCGAATGTTATTGAACAAAATAGCTTACAAATACGAAGCATTTTTAAATAAATAGTGTCTTAGCTGGACAAAAGATGCTATTAAAGGAATATTCGCTGATCGTGCGTCATGTCACTTTACATCTGGATGTAATTAACTAGAGACAATAATTCAATTTTTACATTTTAAAGCTTATTTTTGGCGCAGGTGCAGTAAGTATTGTACTTATTACCTCCAATACTCGAAATACAGCCTTAAAATCTGTATTCAAATTTTAATGGTGTACAGATTGTACAAGAAAGTTGGCCGTGTGAACTAAACAATTAATTTGGTAGGATACTAGCTAGAACACTAGCTAGTGTTCTCTTTCTTGTACACATTTGATGCTCACTTTCATGTACAAGAAAGATGTCCGTGTGTACTGGGCTTGAGACATCTTCTTGTCTCGAAGGATGTCATTGGAGAAGCGCCGGAATCAAAGCGGCGAGGAAACGGTAGGTTCTCGAGGCAACCCGCTGACCAGCGGTATCATCCGGCACAATCCCCACAACTTTGAGCAATTTGCGTGTTGCAGGTTCCGAAGCGACGTAGCTATAAAGGACAACCTTGAAGAGCGCACGAATTGCCGCATCGGCACAACGAGCCAAGCACTGAACTAGTGTACAAAATTCCCGCCGATCAATTTAATTTAAGCGCTAACCGTATAATTTTATTGGTGGAAAGTCTGCAGCTAAGTTCATTGCACGATTTGAGTTTCACATAGCCTACGTCCGGTTAGCACAATTGCAGTACGGCAGCCTGAAAAGAGGGTTTTCAGCTATCCTGCAGGGCTTCGAAACTATTTTTAATGAGTATGAGTTCTTAACAATTACTTTCCGTACATATTCAAAGTGTTTCTTTTCGTACATTGGTACAATGGATGCATTTGGAATAGTTTACAAAAAAAACGTACGAACGAACACACCGAAACGCATTTGAAGGCGCCCGCGCGCCCTAAGAACTTCCCAAGCTGCGCTTGGAATGTATTACAGAGAGTTACGACTCCAATTTCTTTTTTAAATCTTATTTAATAATGTCATTGTAAGTTATAAAAAAATTCAGCACGCTCATTAGGAACACTGTTTTCGAGAAATACATTTTTTTTATTGTGACGTTGCTAAATAGCTATTCTAAATATGATATATTTTTAAGGTAAATTCCGCTCCGGTAGACAAACGTCACAATGAAAAAAATTAAAAAATAAAAATTCTTAGTCTCGCGCAAACAAATTTAAAAAAGTGTAAAATCATGCACAACTTTTTTCAGTAACGGAGGTAACAATATAATATATATCACAGTTACAAATTGATGAAGTAACAACTTGAACAGGGGTTTGGCTTTCAGAACTAACGTTGGCGAATTTTACATATAACCAATCATTGTCATGCGTGGAGCTAAATTTATAGTAACAAAATTTCCTCCTTTGTCAGTTAGAATTAATTTGAAAAGTGTTTACAAAGAGTACAATCTTAAGGTAGCTTAATCATGTGATATATTGCATAGGTTTAGTTAGTAGATTTTATTTCTTTAAATTTTTTTGTTGCAATCTATTGAGTTAGTAGATTGAGCCGTGTTGTAGCGTGATACGGAATGTATTTTTCTTGTGTAACTATTAATAATTTTTTTCCAATGAGTTTGTCTACGAAAAGAAGAAACACTTCAAACTGTGACCCTATGATTTTAAAAAGCCGGCCGCTAGTTATAATCACGATTTACAAGCTCCTAAGAAGGTGATATAAAGGACTTTTTTAGGTTGCTGTAGGTGAGAAAATACCAATCGTAATCGAAAAACTAAATCATATAAACCTGCACTGGACTTTACCACACGCTTTACACAAATAAAATAACAGGGTCATCGCTTGATGAAGTCCCGCTAAAAAACGGTTTCTACGAAAACACTGCACGCTGGTTTAGTCCTTCGCGCCTAGAGGCGATAAGGCGTTTGACGGACGTGTTATATTCGACTTATCGCCATCTCCGTTTCAGTGCCTCAAACGTAAAGAAAAAGCTAGCGTCCACAAACTCTTAAGGGTATTGCCTACCTCGGAGCCCTGGTGCGACCTAGGATACGTATTTACATGTTAAATTAAAAGAGGCGTGGTTCTGTACTTGTAGAACTACCGCTGACTTTCTGTTCACCTCAGTGCGGTCCACATTACTACAAGATCTTTTACGCTGTTTTTCAGCACCTTGAAATCTTTGAACAAATATGGCCGTTACTGACGAAATTCACTAGAGCACTCGCCTCCCTTCAACGCCGGTTCGTTTCCAGGCGTGGTCGGCCTATGAATTTTCGCATGTGAAAATCGCTGGTCGGCGCGTTTTCTCAGGGATGTCTCGTTACCCCGCCCCCATTCCGGCGCTGCTACATACTCACACCATGTCACCTCTTCAGCGCTTTCACCTAGTTCAACGTTATTTTATCCGTTAGATGTGATAAAACTGGCAAGCCGTACAGGTAGGCCTAAGACTGGTGTGTGCGTCAACAATAAAACAACCTTAAGGTTTTTGCGACAGTTATTTTTAAAAACTTAAAAGAGAGCAGATATAAAAAATCAGTGTGGCAGTTTTGTTTGAAATTGAGTTTTTCGTTGTAGCTACTTTTTTTTTCAAAGCAAGAAATTATAGGCCTACGGTTTCGATTAAATAGTAAATTAACTAGAATTTAGTTAATTACATAATTAGATAAAACCATAGTATTTACTGTTTTGAAAAAAATCAGCCAACATGGAGAAGGCGATTTACTGTCCGACAAAATTTTGATATCTGTTCACGTTTAGGCGTAAACAATTAATATCGCGAACTGTTCGCGTAACGTTTTCGTGTTAGTCTTTTATTATGAGGTTTTGCGTCACAACAGATTACGATTAATTATTGTACGAAATTTCGGTGTCAGAGATTGTTCTTCAGAAATACGTTACTAGAGAACAATTTTAGGACAGAACATTTTAAAAACTTACTGTCTTAAGTTTTTGTTGGCTCCAGCTAGAAACTTCCCGCCTCTGTCTCCTAACTAATTAAAATAATCTCACGAACACTGGCCAGTTAAATTAATGTCTAAATTAAACTCACAACCAATTTATCATACTTCTAACGAGCAAGTCACAATTCCAAGGTGACTGTTTTTTACTCTACCATGAAAACAAATCTTTATTATCTCTAGGTAAAACATATCAAATTGCAGCACAAACCGCTGGACCTAGAAACGTGAAAATCGATATAGAAAAACTACAAACATAACTAACGATATTAACTTATTAATTAAATGTTTACATTTGCTCATAAAGTTGGCTACTGTCATTATCTAGGTTCGTTGTTTTGTAGTGTTTTCACATCGACTTTCAAAAACGTATGGATTTAAAGTTCAGCGTTTATCTACCATACTCTTCTAAGAGTAAGTCTCCTTCTCACGTGTTTTTTTATTGGATTTCGTCGCCTATATTAATTTCACTACCGAAAGTTCCAAAAGTACCGCAATGGAAACATAGCTATTGATCTTACCTTTCAGTAGACGTATAAGAAGTGAACTAGGAACTCATAACTATACTTTCTTTTATGTATGTTAGAAAAATTGATCATTTTTGTTAATTTGTAAAAAAAGACAATTTCAAGTTTCTGGTCCGGTTTTTATAAGTCTAGGCCTACTGAATGGTAAGATCCATAGCTGTGTTTCCATTGTGGTAATTTTGAAATTTTCGTTCGAGAAACCAAAATAGGCAAGGAAAACCAATAAACCAACATGTAAGACGGAGACTAACTCTTAAGCCAGTGGCAAAAAAAAACTGTTGACCAGTGTAAGGCAGCGCGGGCGGCGGGCCACATCTCGCGTGAGCGCAGCCGTAGCAAGGAAGGGTAGCTAGAGGCGCGCGCAGCAACTTTGTCCATGAGGGGGGGGGAGGGGGAGGGGCGAGGGCTGACCGGCCAATTCAAAAGTATCGCGCGCGGATCAGTTGCGGTCTGGCTGTGTTATGGCGGGGCTGGCTATGAAGGAGCGGGCTGTCTCGTCTGGGTCATCTCCCGCGCGCAAGCCTCTCAAGCTTACCAACATCACCACGCGGGCCGAGTACATCGACTCCTTGCACTTACGATGTACACAGGTATGTCGACAACATCTCCCCCCCCCCTCCAGCAGCGATTTATTTAATCCTCACTTTTCTTCTACCACCGGAGGTGAACAAAACTTTCATAAGATTCGTCGTGTATTGCGTTGTATGTACACGAGAGAACAATTTCTCAGTTTATTAGACACGAGCCTTTATGTGATGACAGTCGCTTGTGTAAACACTTTACAAAATTTTGGTACGTTTACGTTGGACGTCTAACTATTGGCTATAAGTAGAGGTACGTAAATTTCGCAGATACATTCCAGGTCAGGTTGAACGCCAATTATGTATACTTCCTTGTCATGCCTGTGACTTGCTGGCGGCTGTTATGAAACGCGTTTGACTATTGTAGGCCAGTGGGTGTATAGGACTGACAAGTCTAGGCTGCTGCCAGATGAATCCGCGAAATCGACGTACCTCTAGCTATAAGCAATTTCTGCGCCGGACCATGATATTGTCGGCCAATGAGAGAAGTTGAAAAAACATACATAGATTGCAATCTAAGTTTGTTTCAGAAAATAACGCGAACAACGTACATCCCTAGTTGTTAAACGTTCATACTTCAAGCTCCGAACAACGTACAGGAAGCGCTAGTGATTTTTGGTGAAACGAATTTTGCAGTAATTTAATGCAATGCCTTGCGTGTATATCTGCAGCTGTGCTCCATGGTTATTGGGAAAAAGTGCTAGTGCAGAAGTTTTGGTAATTTTGCTGTGTCAGTCGGGTTACTGGGACACAACACATCTGTGATCCACGGGTAGAAACTCGAGGCGCTGATAATAGAAAACATTCTTCACTGGCCATGGAACAGAGCTGCATATGTCCACTTACGGTATTGAAACATATTGTCGTAAAATTATTTTCACCAAAAAATCACTGATTCTACACACAGGCCTGTAGCTATAAATGGATTGGGGCTGCACAGGTGGGCTTTACGTCTTGTCGGCGGTTAACATACAGCTGGAAATTGGCCTTGGCCACGAGTGAAGATATTTTGGTTATCTAGGGATTTAGCGCTGGTAAAGGGTAACATGAGGTGAGTATGGAACAGCGCCGGAATAAAGGGGCGGGGGAAACGGGAGATCCCCGACAAAACCCGCCAACCAGCGTCATCGTCATATAAGATTCCTACATACGAATATAAGAGGATCTATACCGCCGGGAATCGAACCCGGATCGCTGTGGTGGAAAGCTCTAGCCACTGTGCCAACCGCGACCGCATGTATGTATGAAGACACCGTCACAGCATTTACCTTGAGATTTTTGAAAAACATGGAAAACTGATAACATGAGTCGGGGATCTAACCAAAGTTCTCCTGAAAGCGAGACAAACGCATTACCGGTACACAACTACTCTCAGCGCGTTGAAAAAAAAACTCTACATAAATAAAAAGAACATTTATGACCGTACTGTACTTGTTAATGTTTATAAAACTGTTCCTCATGCCAAAGCTCTTTGCGAAATGGCTAAACTCTTTTAACTCGATACAGAATGAACATATTCCTACTAAATCTTTACTTTTGAGGATCTTCTAGTCCTTTCTTGTATTGTTCCTTATTCCATCCAGAAACAACCTGACGACACTAAAGTACGGGACTGCGAAAATATATCCTGACAAAAGCTATTCTTCTCCGCATTAAGAGGGATAAGAGTGTCACGACATATTTAAACAGTCAACAGTAGAAAAAGCGAAGCTAGTGTACTGACCGAGTGAAGGCATTATGAAATACAGACAATGAACGGACTGAAGCGAACTGGAGCGCCGGATATAAATTGTCTGAAGTCACTTCCGTTACCTCTTTGAAATGTTTGATTACGTAACTATTTAGATAAACCCTCAAGTTTCACTTTATGAATGCGCCATAGCAAATAAAAGTAAGCGTAGGGGCAAAACAACTTAAGGGGCCTCCATACCTGCGCTTCAAACGCGTTGAAGTGAGTTACAGCTATTATTTTTTGACGAAACTATTTAAGGCACATTTCATTTGTATATCTTCTAAAAAAGCACACACTTCAAACTACGTCGCTATTATTTTAAAAATTCGGCACGTTTATTAGAAACCCCATTTTCGGGCACTTCAAAATTGCCAAAAATGGCTTTTCCAGACTGCCGTATCTGAAAAAATAACAACCGTATTCGAAAAACACAACTATATATAGAAGCGTCAGATTTTAAACTATGCTGTCCATAAATAAAATAATGTGGTCATCGCTTAAAGTGTAATAGGAAAATGGATATTAATGAAGCGCTGTACGCCATGAGAGAGGGTTGCGCGGAGAGGCGATAATACATTACATACGTCGGTCAGCGACCCTAACCGCTCCTGCCTCACACACATAAACACACACAAATTCAGCCTAACTAAGGAGGCCCCTTAAGCGCTTGTCAAGAATAATACCGCCGTTATGCACTCAGTACTTAATTAGTACGTAGTGTTTCCGTTGTAGACTTTGTATTTTTTGTTGGGACGTTTGAATTTCATGTTATTCTCTAGGCAGCAGGCTAGGCTAGACGTGACTGTGCGCATGTTCGACGTCGTCCGTTGGCCGATGATGTGGTGGTCTGCCGCGGAGAATGCTTCTCTCAGTTAGTAAAACTTCGAAGGCAATGTGACCAACCTCCCGTAAAGAAGCTCGAGGTCAATAAAAACATACATTGTGCTGAGTTTTGTACAGAGCAGTGAAGTCTTATTTTTCACTAAATAATAACGGTAATTTCACACGTCTCTACCTGCACGACTTTGAGCGACGAACCTAGCATTTATTTGAGGGTAGTATAACGCCGGACTTTGTTCTAGTTTTATAAATAAGGTTGATATTTTCCTAAATACAGCCCAAAATTTTTTTAAAATAAACCGCACGTAAATATGAAAGCATATTCTGATATGTATATTATTTTAATAAACAAATTTATTGGGAAATAGTTCAGCTTTTTTGCTACGTATCTGGGCAATGCTCTAAACATACTGAAACAGAATTTCCCCACCCAAAAGTGAAAGTGGAAATGCCTATTCTGGGTGTTTTCGCCTTCACAAAAGGAACATTTAAAACGCAGGCACAGATCTGAACTTACAAGTCCGACAAAAGCACATTCTTAAATGAAATCCGCACGCACGCGAAACTCAGTAATATTTTACGGTTGTTAAACTATGCATACACAAACGATTGAAGCACTACACACGGTGCGTTGGCCGGGGCAGATGAGTTTTGCAGTGGCTTCGAAAATATTATTTTAACGCAAATTAATGCAAATATCAAAAATTCATTCTTACAGTTTTAACACTTATATGTCATCGTTTGTATATGAATTTATCTGTTGCAATACACTGAACGGATTTTTTGATTTTTCCCCCCGAAATATTACATATTTAGTTGTGAAAATGAGCCAAAATAAAGCAAAATATTTTTTTTTTTTTGCTAGCAAACGGTACATTATTTTGAAAAACTCTCTGGCAAAATTGTGTATCGTATGACTGTACACAGTCTCAAAGTTTTTCAAATCTTCTGGTTAAAAAATATTTTAGTTATTTTCAATTGCTTGAGATAAATGAAATATCACGGCCTTAAGAGGCCTACGTACCGGATGTTATTTTCCGCGTTTTATGAGCAGAGACAAGGGACCATAGATTCTATTCACGGTGCGGAAAATTAGTGTGCAATCATGCCTTCGTTATACTTTTTTCCTTTTTAATTATAGAAGCTTAGTTTCAACTCTTGTGTTCTTTTCATAGATAAACATATAGGGAATAAGTTCAGTCGTTTCGCGGAGAAAAGAAGTGGCAGGATATAGCACTTTATCTTACTGTTTTAACACTTGTATATCATCGTATGTTGCTGAATTTTTCTGTTACAATGAACCAAACGGATTTTTAGATTTTTTGCCCCTGAAATATCACATATTTTGTTGTCAAAATAAGCCAAAATGAAGGAAAATAATTTTTTGTTAGCAAACGGTATATTATTTTGAAAAACGCCCAGCCAAAATTGTGTAGGCCTATCGTATGACTGTATATAGTCTCACATTTTTCAAGGCATTTGGTAAAAAATATTCGAGCTATTTGCAATTGTTTGAAATAAAGGAAAGATCGTGGCCTTACGAGGAGCCCTCGACTGGCGCATGGACGACTTTGCAGCGTGTCATGCGTATTCTTTTATACGCGAAACCACTTAACTTATTCATATTATGTTTATCTACGAAAATAACACACATTTGAAACTATGCTTCTATGTTTTAAAAATTGCAACACGCTTGTTAGAAACATGATTTTCGGGTCTCTCAAAATTGCTATAAAAAAAAAAAAACCGGGGTTTTAGACCGCTGCAATTCCGAAAATATTACCTGAATTCGTAAAGTGTAAAGCGCGAGGCATGCGTTGGTCTTTACTTCATGCTATCCAAAAATAAAATATCAGGGCCACCGCTTAAATTCCCATAGAAAAAATACAACGGAAACCTTGCACGCCAGTTTGGTGCGCTGTGAATAGAGGCGATATGCTTTCCGTCTAGTGTGGTACTCTGGCTCTTATCACTCCACTGTTCCCATGCGTCAAAGGTGGAAATTTGACAACGCGAAGGACTCCTCTTAAGGGTGTTCAACTGCGATAAAATCATAATTTTATATCTTTATGAAATAGTGTTAGTTTAGTAGATGATACTTGTGAGTGCAGTTTCCTCTTACAAAACAATTTTAGCGCCCATAGTTTTCTCATAACGGTGCGACAAAGTCAAAATTAGCTTGTTCTGCTGTCATGCAAATAGTAAAAACCAACTGACCTACACAAACAAAATAATTCACTGAGATATTATATCCCATGAGCTATGCGATGAAGGATTTTAAAGACCATAACGTAATATTTTGAATTAAAAAAAAAAAATTGTAAAAATACAAGAAAAAGGTTGAAAATTCAGAATTTTTTTAAACTTCAAAAATATTTCACGAGATTTTTTAAAAATGTTTCATTGCGTAACCCGTCATATGTCATTTCACTGTGAATTATTTCACTTACGTAAGTCAATTGGTTTTCACTATTTGCATGGCAGCAGAACATGCCAATTTTGACTTTGACGCACCGTTACGAGAAAATTATGCGAGTTAAAATTGTTTCGTAAGAGGATACTGTACCCACAAGTATCGTCTATAAAACTAGCAATATTTCACAAAAATATAAAATTATGATTTTATCGTACCTTAAGGGCCTCCCTACCTGCCTTTCAAATTCGTTGCAATGAGTCACGACTATTCTGTTTTTGACGAAACTATTTAACGCGCGTTACAATTGAATATCTACGAAAATAACACACACTCCAAACTACGTCGCTATAGTTTTAAAAATTCGGCACGTTAATTTAGAACACCATTTTCGGGTTCCTCAAAATGGCTAAAAATATTTTTTTTTTCCAAATTGCCGTATTTGGAAAAATAACAACCGGATTCGAAAAACACAACTATAGAAACAAGAGTTAGACTTTGAACTATGCTACCCTCCAGTAACATGATTTGATCATCGCCTATTAAAGTCCCATAGGAAAAAGGATAATAGTAACGTACTGCACGCCTGTTGAGTGTCTTGCGCGGAGAGGCGATAATACATTACATACACCGTTCAACATCATATTCTCAGCTCCTGCCTCACACATACAAACACAGCCTATCTAGGGAGTCCCCTTAAGGCCAGGCTCTCTTCTTTATACTCTTTTTGCAATATTTATTTTTTAAAGCTTGAACGAGAGCAGATATAAAAATCTGCTTGGATGTTTTGTGTAAAATGTATTTTTTTGCCGAGGCAGGTAATTTTTTAAAACAAGAAATTGTACGGTTTCAACAAAAATTCAATTAACCAGAATTTCTTTAATTAGGCCTACGTAATTAGTTAAAACCATAGTATTTATTGCATTGAAAAAATCAACCAACACAGAGATTTTAAACAAAACTGCCAAACAGATTTTGATATCTTCTCTCGTTTAATATCGCTAAAATAAAAGTAGAAACAAGAGAGTATGTATGACCTTGAGGCGACTGCCTGTCCACGGCGCCAAACGGTACGCAGAGATTCGGCCGACACAAGTTTATTCGAAAACTACCACGTGCCTAGGAATAGCATTCAAACAACGTTACACGCAGGTATACTGTATTGTATTTATTGATCATTCTTCGAGCAAAATACAGTTTTACTATAGAATTCGTCATTGTGCGTATATAATTTAATTACAAATTAGAAAACAAATGTTATGTACACACGTAATATAATAATAAAAATAAATAAAAATAAATAAATAAAATAATTTAAAAAAACATATTCACAAGAAGGATAACAATATCACAAGTTCACAATTTGTTCTGCCTTTAATCTATGAATATTGTTTTAATCACGGCCGAAAAAGTCGGAAATGGGTGATTTTGCATTCCTCATTAGTAGAGATGATGGTATATCGCGAAAATGTTTTGTGCCAAGATAGCCTTGAAAACACTGACACAACGTAGCTGTCTGCAGACCAATACCAGGCATCCAATATTACAATATCGGGATTCTTATTGGCTCAGTCAAATAGGGCAACAGCTCCACGTACAAGCTGAAGCCAGTAATCTTCTGGTAAGCTGGACGTGTATTAAAATCCATCAAACAGTCAACTTTTCCCGCGATAAACCATCATCTATACTCATTAGGCATGATAATTACAGTAGAGGTACGTCAATTTCGCAGATACATTCCAGGTCAGGTTGAACGCCAAAATGTATACTTCATAATCAAGTGTGTGATTAGCTGGCGGCTGTCACGAAACGCATTTGACTACCGCAAGCCAATAGTAAATAAGGAAATAATTCCTAGAGCTATCGCGTGCTACTCGCTTGTAAGGTTGTAAGCCAATGAATAATCGACTGTGTCCAGAGCGTGTACAAGACTGAGCAATCTAGGCTACTGCCAGATGAATCCGCGAAATTGACGTACCTCTAATGGTAATCTTGGTTCGGAATATTTTAAAAGATATAGACGGCTATAATGCACACTTATCTCAAATATTACATCATAAAAGGCTCACCGGTGAATGGCCAGTTATCGACGAGAAGACTACACACAAGTTGAGCCTAGAGGCTGGAGTGAGGCATGATGCACGTATTGTGTGGCTCTTCAAAATATGATGTAACGTGACACATGTGTTCTGACTTACGCCAACATGCTGAATATATTCCATGTATATTTTATTATTTAAAATAAATAAAAACACATTTTACGCTAAGGTGTTAATTTTTTTTAAATAAAGCCTTCTGTAACGCACAGTAAGTTCAACATTTTATGAACGCATATTTTGTCAAATGGCACAGAAAATTGTACATTCAATTATTTAAACTAAATAGAACACCATTTGTTGTTTTAATTTAAATAATTGTACAGTAGTAAGTGTATTATTTTTTACAGTACCATTTTCGCAACAGTTGCGTTTCTAAAATGTTGAACATAACCGTGCAGCATCTATGAAACATTATTTTAGGGCTCGTCAACGTAACTAAACATAACTTTTACAGGCTGCTATATTATTAAATATACCAAAATGTTTCTTAAAAAAAAACGAAGCTGTTTTTTTAACTTAAGAGTCCGTGGTAGATAAATAAACGCTGAAAACATAAATTTATTTCTACGCTTTTTTCTAGGCCAGTATGGATAAATACTCAATGACAATTCTAGATAATGGTATTTGCCAACTTTATGAGCAAATATTTATCTCTTGCGCCGCAGTTAAATGCACGAGGTTCCGGCGTCAGAGATTGTGCCCCAGAAGTTCGTAATACTGGAAACAATTTTGTTTTAAACTTTGGCTAAAACTATTGTCTAGGATTTCTATTTTTTAATTTTCGCAAGTTGGATTCAAGAAATCTGCAGTTATAGAATAATGCTTTTAGCGTTGAATTATGTACCACGCCCTCTTAACACCATACTTTTTAAAGTGAAATAATTTTTTTCACAATTAATAGGCTAGTCCCTTAGCATATAGAAAATAAAATACTCCTACGCTCCAATTTTCCACCAAAGTGGTCCGGGTTCAATTCCTCGGATTTTCGTACGTGGGAATCGTGTCGGACGATGCCGCTAGTTGGCGGGTTTTCTCGGGGATCTCCCATTCCTCCCCACCCTTTCATTCCTGTGCTGCTCCATGCGTCATGTCACCGCTGACCAGCACTGAAAACCTCGATGTTGAATGCTGACCATAATCTCTTCACTTCACTACACTCCAATGTAGTCCTCTGCTCACTTATCTTGATCAGTCTAAGCCGTATAACGTTACTATTGATTGCATTTGATGTATAAAGAAGCGTTACTCAAAGCCTACGTAAGCGTTACTCAAGTATTTCTCATAAGACTGACTTGTTCCCTCACCAGTTTTCTCAATGTCTCTAAACACAAGGCACTTAGTTTGTGCTAGTGCAGTTTCCAGTCAAATATAGCAGAACAAATTAAGGCTACGCCCGGTAGTTTGACAGTGATATTAAAATATGTTTTAAAATATTTTTTAAGGCAACATAATTTTCATATCGAACAATTCCTACAATGTTTTGTCAAAAATGTATCATAATTTGTGTCTAATGTTTTTGATAGTAGTAAATCGCAAAGTTTTAGTAAGATTTTTGTACCCAAAAGTACCACCAATATTGTTATAAAAATAAGGCGAAAGTAACCAAAAAATTTTGTGAACGAATGGTGAACTATTTTTCAAAACATCTACATAGAAAAGAGTATCTCTAGGCTGCTCTTTGTCTTGAAAATTTTCAAAACATTCCGTTAAAACAAGTTTAAAGTTTTTTGCACCAATGTGAAAAAACAACCCTGCATGGTCTTAATTTTCTAGACGTGTAAGGAAGACTCGTGTTGTGTGACTTGCAGGAAGAAGTAACACGAGACTCGACTTCACGTCCTACAGTCACGTGGGCTGTGATACCACAACTGTACTACTCGCCTCACATTTCATGTTCATTCACGCATCTCAAGTCACCTCTCATCCTACATTCATAGACGATATATTCACCTCATTCTCATGTCACTTTACTAGGATTCCTGTTCATATGCCGTCACTATAGTAAAGAGCCCATTTCGTTGCTTGTCCCTACTCACATTTGGCTAATAGTGTGCGTAGAGTAATACTAGCGGTAACATCTATGGTTTAAACTAAAAACGTTTTCATCAGCACTGCATGTAAAGTAAAATATAATTTTTAATTCTCTACGACCGAACGAGGTGGCGTAGCGGTATAACGGTAACACGTTTAGGGGGATTCGGATTAAATTCCTGGCTCCGGCTGCCCTGATTTGTGTTTTACGTGGTTTCCCGAAATTGTTGCAGACGAATGCTGGGATTATTCTTCAACAAGATTCACGGCCTATTAATCTTACAATTCCTACCCTTGTAGAAACTAGTGGCGTGTAACCGTATGAAATTACCTCTATGTTGACTAGACGTTAAACCCAATAAAAAAGTGAATGTTGGTTTTATTTGGTTTGTTAAGTGACAGGTATGATAACTGACCTGTCACTGCTAGTATATATATCATCTATACAAGATGTGCAAAATTGCATGTCATTATTCTGGGAGAGCAATCTTCACGTCTAAAGGAACCAGTAGTGTAAAACGAACATGAGTCCGAAAATTCACCTTTTCTGCGTAGTTCACTGCACATGACGTATATTGTGCATAGCGCGAGGGCTGGTTCATTGTGCTGTGGAATATTACATCGCACAATGCTTACAGTTCATTTAAATAGTCTTTTATGGTACGTATCTGCCAATTATAGCTGCAATGACATTCGACAGTAAAATGATCAAGCTTGCGCGCTATGCACTATACTCCTATACATCATGTAGGCAGTGCAGAAATGGTGCATTTTAGGACCCATATCCATAATATTCTTTATTTCTCGAGATGCGTGGATTGTTCGCCCAAAATATTGAGACGCAATTTTGCAGCATACTGTATATTATTCGGAGTACTTTTTATGGTAACTACATGAACGGAATAAGTGAGAAAAGCTGACGAACAAATTGTTGAAGTTAGCCGGAATGTTTACGGCGAATAGCACCAATGCTACAGGTTTACAGTAAATGTGTAAATATCTTGCCCAGGTTTTGTCATGGCGGATAATTATATGCGCAAAAATTTGTTACCATGTTCGCTAATTAGTTCTCAGCCGAACGTAAACAGGATATTTCTACGCCTTCTGCCTTGTTTGCAGTCCGCAGTCCAACCCAAACCTCTAGTGGTCTTTGGAAACATGAACATGAATTATTTTATAAATTGAGCTCATTCTAAAAACATTTCGTTTGTCACAACACATTTATTTTTCTTTGCGGTAAATAATGTTTTGGCTTCAAGATTATAAAAATTGTAACAAAATGTGTTGACATTTCAATGTTTGAAAAATAATATTTATGGTAAAGCTATATGTAATATTTAAGACATGATTTGTGTCTCAAATATTTTACTGTCGTTGGTACAGAGAACGCAAAACTGTTTTCAAAGATAAACTTTCTAATGGAAACACCAACTGTATGTCTTTTTATAAAGCAACTAGCAGTCCCCCGCGGCTTTGCTCGCGAGTATTATTCGTAACTGATAATATTTACTTTAGTTGAAAAAACCTCTTTGTTCCCAAGACTGGTACTTCAGTCATCAAGTGTTAGAATGTCCAAGCGGCTAGTTGAACTAATTTTGCAGAAGGATAAGTAGCTATAGCTGTCCACGCGAAAAGCAGTCTTAAGTTATGTTTACTCTGTGCACAACCATTGGTGACGGTGCCCTCAATCATATATTGTCAAAATATTCACTTTAACTTTATTGACATTACAAAGTTTCAGAGGGTTAAGGTTTCGCGGAAACGTATTTGGTGCCCAAAACCTGAGATTAGTGAGATGAAATATCGTCGGTTTACTGCCAAAAGTGACAATGTCAAAATGAGATAAAATTATAAAAATGCTAGGAATATGTATATGTTGTTCACGAACAATTGCTCAAGTTTAAAGTCTATTCGTCGTTTCATACTGTTGTGTCACAGAATAGTACATACCACATTTTTGTTAATATCTACAATTTAATACTGCTTTTAAACGAAATAGCATTTATGACTCAATCACTTTTGGCAGTATACTGACGATATGTCAGCTGATATTGTAGAGGAATCTAAGTGGAAAGCGAACTGCAATTTTACTCCTTTTAAAGACTACATGTAAATTGCACTAATTCGATCTGCCTAGTGGTTTTTGTGTTTCAGAATTGAACCTTTGCACGCAGCTTTTAACGGAATTCGAGCCCAGAACCTACCGGAATTTAGACATGAGTGACAAACAACTGCGTCACGTAACGTCGAAATAATTCATGAAAATAAACTTTATTGAAAAAAAAAAAATATATCTGTGTCCTGGGCTCATAGAGGCTGTACAACACCACGTCTCGATAGGTTACTGTAGTGAAACTCCTGTATAAGTTGTTTCTCGCTGCTCGTTCCTGCTTTTCGGGTCGTCTGCCTTGATTATTGACCAACTAAGTTTTATTCTTAATAATTACGTTTCCTACAAATAAAAAAATTACATACATATATTTTTAAAATATTTCCGTAAGCATCACTCTGACGCGAACAACACCTCAATATCGCTACTGGTTAGATAGATATCGTGGGTTGATGGAAAATAAATTTTGTGCTTTTTCACCCTTTTGAGTGTCGAATTTCGAAATATTTTAAATTTACATCTTAGACATTTGTATAAGTATCCAACTGAAGTGTAAATCACATCGCTAGCCCGCTCAGTTGAATTAAAATCGATCATTCACTAAAAAAAACACATATCACCCCTGCACAGTATTGAGAAATCGAATTTCGAAAAATCTGATGACAGTTTTGCGATAATTTCTGTAATCATCATCCTGAAGCAAAAATCAATTGTATATCTCGAAGGGTTCGATAGATATCGAGGATTTATCTAAAACACGTTCAAGGTCTTTTCACCACTTAAGAGAGTAAATTTCGAAAAACCCTTGAATCACGTTTTAGAATACTTTATTGGTATCTCATGGACGTAAAAAACACAACATTAGCCCGCTGGGTTCAAGATATATCGACGATTAATTGAAAACGCTTTTCACCACTTTTCACCCCTTTTCACCTCCTTAGGTGGCGAATTTCGAAAATTCCTGAAATTCCTTTTTAGGTATTTGAGTAAGCATCAATCCTAAACAAAAATCACGTCGCTATATAAAAACTTATAGGATCGATATATATCGAATGTGAGTCGAAAACTCATATTACCCCTTTTTTAACCAGTTTAGGGCCGAATTCAGAAAATATATTTTAAATGGTACTTAGGATATTTACAAAAGCGCCAATTTAAAGCAAAGAACACTTCGATATCTCGATTGATTCGATAGATATGGAAGGATAATCGAAAACACATTTCACGTATTTTCCCCCCTTTAAATAAAGAATTTTGAAACGTCTTTGAGTCCTGTCATAGACATTTGTAAAAGTAACCAAGTAAATTTAAAATCACGACGATAGCCAAATGTGTTTCAAAGATAAAGACGATTCATTAAAAACACATTTTGCCCCTTTTTACTGCCTGGGAGTCGAATTTCAAAAAAAACCTAAAACTACTTTTTGGGTATTTACGTAAGCAATATTTTGAAGTGAATATCAACTCTCTATCCCGAAGGGTTCGATAGATATCAGTAGTTGATTGGAAACACATTTAAGGTCTTTTCAGCCCCTTAAAAGTTGAACTTCGAAAAATCCTTAAATTGGCTAATATGAATTTTTACGAGTGTCCTATTAAAGTAAAAATCACGATGATAGGCCGTCGGGTTCGAGCTCTATCGACGTATCTTCGGAAACACATTTCACCCCTTTTCACCCCCTTAGAGTTCGAATTTCGAAAAATCCCTTCTTAGTGCTCGCCTACAACCTGAAGGGAACCCCCACAAAAAATTTCCAGATTCTAGGTCCAGTGGTTTGGGCTGCAGTTTGATATGTCAGTCAGTCAGTCAGTCAATCAGTCAGCTTTCATTTTTATATATAGAGATAACTAGTTTTGTCACTTCTCCTTTCGCATTACGTTTAGTTAAATGCGATAATACGTTTAATATTTATATTTCAATATGTTTTCAAAAATAATATTTTTCCAAACACAAAAAATTGTTTTAGTAAAACTTTTTGGCACTTAAAATGTCAAATAATTAATAATATTAATACTGATAATTATATTAAAATTAATAAGTTAGTGTATTTTAATTAATTTCCAAAAATGTTTTTGAAAACAAAATATTTAGGAATTTCTAAATGGTGCAAAATTATGATTATGTTAGTGTCATTAATTAATGACCGTTTCAGAAATATTTTGAAAAGGAAATTTTTTTTACTAAATTTTCGGGTACTCTATTATTCTACCACCTTTCCCGTTTATCCCCCCCCCCCCCCAAACGGTATATTGATTAAAAAAATAATTCGTGGCATACGCACAACTCATCCAAAAAAAATTTTCCACTGAATTTTCTGGCTACCCCGTTCTGTCCCCTTGCCCCCATTTGCTCCCACATCCACAAACATAGACTTTTTCGTCAGAAATCATCGCGGACGCAAACACAATATATCACAAACGTTTTACCGCAATCGGACGAATTGTTTAGGAGCGCACACGTTACAGACAGGCAGACATACATTCATTGTCAGATATAAATCTCCTAATCGCAAGCTGAACAACAAAAATGAATGACGTTTTCTGTAAAGAAACGTCATTACAGTGCTGCTTGCAGTTGGGCGCCGCCTACCTGCGCGTCAGAGGCTCAGAAGCGACGGAGCAGTAAGGGCGCCCTTGTAGGGCACATCGCCACAACGAGTCAAGCACTGAACCAGTGTAAAGTCTGTAGCAAAGTTCATTTAAGGTTAGTTCTACTACAGGTTAGGAGGATCAATGTTAAAATTTTGGCACAGGAAAAATTGAGCGCTAGTATCGCTAATGGCTGCAAACTGGCCAATTACGGAGCTGTCCTGGATTTTAAGTTACATAAATTTTATAATCTAAAACGCAAAATTGGTTTATTTTCACTTTTAAATTAAATTAAATAACTTTTATTATTTCCAAGCCTATTTGAAATTACTTTTACAACAGTTTCGTATGTTTCTGGTCCACATGCGGTTGCAGCGAAACTAACGGCGAAAATATTCCCTGTGTCAAACTCCTCCCATTAGAAAACACATTTTATTTCTAACCTGTAGTAGAATTAACCTTAGTTCAGTGCACGTTTCTATCTGGATTTCTCATACTCCTACATTATTAAGTACGGTAGTCATGTTGGAAAGTTTATATACATTGTATCTTAACAATGACGATCCGGCCTTGTCTGAAGTATGTTTTCTGTTCGTACATTAACACAATGGGCACATTATTAATAGTTACATTAAAAAAACGTATTTGCGGACATCCTGTAACGGATTTGAAGCGCGTGGTAGGCGGCGACCTTAAGAATTATTTGGATCCTAACATTTTTTTTTTTTGTTTGAGACACGGAAACGGGTAATGCAATAAGTTGAATCCAATACTTGGCGTTAAACACCACTTAGCCTCTAAGGGCAGAGTAAAACGTGTTTTTATATGAGACTTTGAATGGTCACACAATTATTTTATTTGTGGAATGTATATGCAATGTCCAAGTCAGGTCTTCGTCATTTTGTGTTACGATTACGACTGGGTGTTTTTTTTTTCCAAATACAGCAACGTCAAAAATACAATTTACAACATTTGAGGTGCTGGCAGTAATATTTTTAATAAACGGGCGGTATTTTCAAAACGATTAACACATAGTTTGAAGTGTGTATTCTTTTTGTAGATAAACACATTGGAAACACGTTTAATAGTTATACATGAAAAACTATCCCTTTACGTACTGAGCTAGATCAGAGCTTATACGCCAGATACAAATAACACTTAAGGGCGCGCGCGCTTCATCTCAGTTTTCAAACAAAACTGCCACGCAGATTTTTTATATATGCTCTCCTTTACACGTAAAAAATTAATATTGCTAAAAAAGTATAAACGAGAGAGCTTGGCCTTAAGCGTGCGTTGCATGGTGTCGCAGTTGAGTAGAGTGACGTAGTTAGTCGTGTTGGCAGGAGAAATAAGCGATGTTATTGTGTGAGCCAAGGTGTGCTCGGTGAAGGGCGGTTGTAAGTGCATGCAGCAACTGCAGTAACACGAGGTGAACCTTGAGAAGAATTGCGCCACGGTAAACCAGGTCGAGATGAATGGCCTGCTGGACCCGTGTTGCGTCATAAAGGCGTGATCTACCATGCATGTCCTGAGGCACTGATACTAAGAGCGTTCAACTGGGATAACATACTTCAGTTTACGCATTTATTAAATACTAGCGACCCGGGAGCACTAATTATCTATAGCCAAGAAATGTGTCTATACACTGACATGCCGCACACTTCCAAGTCTCGATCCTACTTAATGAAGTATTAATTATTTATTTATTATTTTTTGTTAATAATATTATTAATTAATTTATAGTCAAACTTTGACACAAAATTGGATAAAAGAAAAAAGTATGTTGATCTGATCGCTAACAAACTTCACAGGATCACCCGCTTGACTAATCTCAGATTGTCAGAAAATTTGATCAAAATCGCTCCAGCCGTTTTGGAGTCCATAGGGAACATATATGCAAACATCAATATATAAATAAATATATATAAATATATATGTGTGTGTTAGTTTTGTAAACGATATTCGTAAGTACATGTGCCTCTGGCAAAACAAATTCAACTCGTGTACTTTTCTTATAATTACGCGTCAAGGGCAAAATTTGCATGTTACGCTGCCATGTAGTTAAAAAATATTTACTGAATTAATTAAGTGAAATAAGATATCATGGACTACGTAACAAAACATTTATTAAACTCCCAGTGAACTGTATTTTGAACAAAGTTCTAAATTTGTAACCTCTTTCTGCTACTTTTAAATTATTTGTTTTATTTTTTAAATTAAAAATGTTACATTGAGGATTGTAAGTCTGTTGGTTTTCACTATCTGCATGGCAACGTAATACGCAATTGCTGACTTTGACGCACCGATATGAGAAAACTTAGCGACCTGAAATTGTTTTGTAAGAAAAAACTGTACTCACAAGTACCGTAACTATCACTATTTCATACAAATATTAGATTAATATTTTCACACACTTGAGCACATTTAAGGGCGCTGCTTACCTGAGAAGGATGCTTAATTTAATTAGGCGATTTTCTGTCATTTTGAATGATATTAATTTTGGACGAAAACAGCTTTCTGCATTGAGAAGAACAAGATATCGCGACAAGAATGTAAGTGTAGGAAAGCAAAAATGAGGCATAATTTTCAATTGTGTTTTAATATCGAGAACTCTTATTTGTTCATATTTTCCAGGCTATTAAAAAAAAACTTATAAAGGAGGTCCTATAACAATGTAGACCTCACTATGGTTAATTTAGAAAGATCAGTGGTAAAAGTTTGTCGCAGGGAAATTTTCTGCCGCTTGAGCGCTGGTATCGCTAATGGTTGCAAACTGACCAATCGCAGAGCTTTCCTGAATTTTAAGTAAGGTATCGTGTGCATAATGTTCTATTATTTAATACGTCTAGATGCAGGTCATCGATTTTAACTTTTAGGGCTAATTTGCGTCAACATTGAGGGTGACAGGCTCATTCGTTATGTTTGTAACTTCTTCTTCTTCTTTTATCATTACGACAGTATCTATGATAAACTTTGAGAATAACACGAGATTGTGAAAACTAAGTTTTATTTAGAAGGCTTTATTTTCCTTCAAAATTACAAGCTATTGTATAACCTAAAATTTGGCATACAGTACTGAAAACAGCTATTCACAAGCAGGTTGTGACAAACAATTCGGCATTCAGTGTTACAAATAACTATGCACAAGTTCGCATGGCTCGACATGTTGACATTCACTATTATAAATAAATTACACACAAGCTAGAAGGAACGAACAATCCGATACAAATACATCAATGTGTGAAGAAGCGTGATTATATTACTACCGTCTACTTCGAACTTTTTTGTGTACAATCATCAAAGTGCTGTTAGTCACCTAGAACGCACATACATAAAAAAACTTTTGTGTAAACAATTATGTAAAAATACATAAACATCCGTATATATCGTATATTTTTTTTTTTCATCACAAGCAAGCACAAAACATTGAGTTGCACAACTTATTTTTCCTATGTTGATTATCCGGGCTACCAAACTGCTTTATTATGTTATCCCATATAATTTACAGATTCTCTTTTAACTTTGAGAATAAATTCACTTCACACTGAATTTTAGTACCTACAAAACTGACTTTCATATTATCGACATAAATTAGAAAAAAACTTCCAAAATAATTTTGTAAAATATTTCTGGGAAATGTTTCGAATGGCTACATAATGAAACAAAGAACATAGAGCAATATGATCCTTCCCAAATGTGATCAAATATGAAATATTGGCTTACCTATTGACGCAATACGGGGTTTTCCGCTATTATTAAATATCTGTCATAGTCTAATATAAAAAAGTAATGTATGGAAGGTGCACTCGATCGGCAGCCACTTACTAAAAAATTAAAACACCTAAATATTTTTAATTACTGTATGCCAGTGTCTATGAAGAACCAAGGAAACAGTACGAGTAAATTAAA
Source organism: Medauroidea extradentata (assembly GCA_003012365.1). Taxonomy (NCBI): domain Eukaryota; kingdom Metazoa; phylum Arthropoda; class Insecta; order Phasmatodea; family Phasmatidae; genus Medauroidea; species Medauroidea extradentata. The sequence continues at coordinate 86,391 of PNEQ01051973.1, forward strand.
AATTGTAATGTTTTTGGGGAACCACTTATTAGTTTTCGTTTGTAAAATAAAATAGCGTTGATAACAATATCGTCCAGGCACGACTCACACGTGCAAAACTCAAAGAGACCTCGCCGAGGATCGAACACTGGAACGTTTTAGCAGGCTGCGAGCGCTCCAGTCTCTTTCCACTCCGACAACTACCAAATTTTCCGTAGATATTTGAGTCCGTGCTGCCAACTCGGATTAAACGTGTTATTTTTGCAACCATTGTGATTTGCGAGTAAACACAGGCGTTTCCGTCGATCACTGCCGGTTATCGCAACCACATCTGGCACTGTTCTGAAAACAACAGAGCAGTTTTGATACTGAATAAATCCATATTAGAATCAAAACAGATGTAAATATATGTGGTGTATGATTGCTATATTGCTCTCTACGCCACTGGCACGGATGGCAACAGCACCGCGACACTGAATAACTTATCTTCATTCTACAAACTGAGACTTCGCTCATGCGGATGCTTAATTCAACAGGAGTTCTAGTCCGTCGTAAGTAAGCTGTGATATCGTTTGAATAGTGTGGTCCATACTAATCGATTAGACTATAAACATTTCTAAATGTTGTGTTTTGTGGGTATTTGAACAATAATAAAGGTCTGGGAAAAGTTTAAAACAAATTATAACAGCATTAAGTTTAAAATTTGAGACTTTCAGTTTGGAAAGTGAGCGGGGCTTGGCCCCCTTGACCCCCCGCCACTGGGTGCACCATTGTTTGTGGTCCGAAATGTATTTACCTATTCACTTGGTCGCCTTACGTGGCCTCGAACAGCACAAGGCCGTAGCAGAGATACATGCAAAGAAAAGTGTGGGGTCGGCCAGGCCCTGTTCATGGGGACATCACAGCATTGGCCTGGAACTACGAAGTCAGGACGGCTGTAGCCGGGGATCGAACCTGGCTCCTCCCCAATGCGAGGCGAGTGTTTTATCACCGCTCCACCAAGCTCGGGTTTACTACCGCTCTACTACGCTTTTAATTTGTCACAAGAAATTGTTATGTCACTTATACAAATATAGACAAAAAACAAAATATAGCGAGATCTCAAATCAATCCTATGTATTTAATACACTTTAAATATTTAACAAAAAGCGACGATAGCAGTGTACTTCAATATGATATTGTATTTGTATTTAATATGGTTTATTTACCTGTAGTGAATACTCAAAACGTAATTTTATTTATATTTTATATGCAAAACACAAATTTGAATTATATTTACCCAATGTCTTATATTACATAAATGATATATGATACGAAGTATTATATATAAAATATTTCATTAAATGCGACGACAGCGGTGGATATATTAATTAGTTATTTTATTTACATTCCACGTATGAACTGTAATTGAAACGTATTAAAATCCGCCGATGTCATCTCATTTTGTCAGATATTTACAAGTGTATCTACTACGTAGGATGTATAACTTGGATGGTTGTTTATTCGATATTTTGAACGTTGTACAAACAGATTCCTAGCAATTTCGCCTTCGTTATGTCTGGTGCTTACTTCATTCCCCTTCAATCTGCGTATTTCGTCTGCTAACTGCAGCAGCTCTTGTGACTTATCGGACGAACCTTACTCGGATTACTTTTTTTACGCCTCAAAATTAAATATTTTCTTTCCCAGATTAATCGCCTTAGTGAATTTTGCAGGGATTCCTAAGCTTACAAAACCATTAGGAGATTACTCGAAAACAGTCAATATTTTTAACAAATTTCAACTATAAGGTATCAAACAAAATTTCTAAGCATACAATTTTTTCTTACATTTACGAGCTGTAAAATTACTTTCGATTTCAGCAGTTTTATTTTCCTCGGTATTTTTTTCCTTACACTCGCCTTAGTAACCGCGGACCTAGATCCTGAACAAGCCCTGTTCGACCAGCGCGCGATCTCTTGAGGAAACCCTGAACTTACAGGACGTGGCCACGGAATGAATAAGTAGTGACAAGTGAGCGAGAGATTTTGGACAGCGCTCAACATCGAGGTCTTTAGCGCTGGTGAGGGGTGACATGAGGCGAGTATGGAGTAGCGCCGGAATAAAATGACGGGGGAAACGGGAGATCCCCGAGAAAACCCGCCGACCAACGGCATCGTCCAGCACTATTCCCACATGTGAAAATCCGGTGACCGACCCCGCCGGGAATCGAACCCGGAGCGCCTTGGTAACAAAAGTGACAAGACGTGATTTTTATCGCACTCGCTTTCTCTTTGGATTGTCATGGTGTCGTAGTTCGCAGAAGTTTGGTTAGACTGCAGTTTAGTAGGAATCCCTCGTTGTGTCTGTGGTAGGACCTATTTTATAATCAGTGAGGAAATTGACGTGTAAGTAACGTCACATTTAACACTGCTAAATATATAATTTAAATACAAGCAAATTATAGTATTTCTCGAAATATAAGTGGTTGTTTAAACCAATGCCTCAATTTGCCCATGGCTTTGTTTACTTTCCTGTACGCCCCGAGAGCTGGGACAATAACAACGATTAAAAAGCTCCGTTATGTTACATCTAATAGTTAGAGACATGCAAAATTCGCGTTATTTTCTGACAGCTGGCTAGACTCCAAGTGACTATATGCTGGTTCGACGTCTCCCGCTGGCCGATATTGTCGTGACTTGCCGAGGAGAATACCTTCACTGTAGAGAGGCCAATCTCTGTAAAGACGTAACACACGTAAATGACAACACATAAAAGTTTGTGGCCAATTGAATCGCAGATTATGCTACGTTATGTACAGGAAAGTGAAGTTTAGTCTGCTACCAAATGATAACGCGAATTTTGCATGTCTCTACTAATAGGGTTAGTTATTATCTGACGTTGAGCCTCGAATCGTCATGTTTACCATTTATAAATATTTAGTTAATATACAAATTAATGACAGTATCTCAAGCACTACAATTGGTTACATAATACGATGTCTCTAATCCACATGGTATTGTTTATATTCGTGTACGCCCCGAGAGCTGTTAAGATAACAACAATGGGAAAGCTGTCCTTGTCGCTTCTGAAACTACTTATTTATTCTGTGACGTGGCCATTCCTGACGTACATAGACAATTCTTGCCGTTGTTTGCGTTGAAAACTGCATGTTCGAGGAATTATTTAATTTACTACTGTACTGAATGCTATGAAAAAAAAATCATGAATATTTACGATTATAATGCGGATAAGGTGACGTAGCGATTTTGCAAAATAAGGCCTGCAATGGCCACAAAAATATACTTACATGCCGGCTATGCAGTGCCATAAGAAAAGCATTGGACTGAGTAGTGTCGTTTCGATTTCAAAGGTTTTTACGGTAACCATAAGTCCAGGGCACGGTCGTAGGAGAACAGGTCTGGACACTCGCCTATCTAACAATATATTTTGCTTGACCCCCTTGTTGTTTGGCTGTAGTTCGTCAAGTTACCGAGAATATTGTACTTTTTGGCGCTGTTTTCCGGGCGGTCAGACTTAAACTCCGTCCACTTTTTTCCATTGTTAAATTTATAAAGTAAATAAAGATTGTGGGAGCCTTTTCTTAAATTTGTGAGCGAAGAAAGTATTTCATAAATTGATAAAATACGTTTTGATAAATTGTTTATCTTAGTGGAAAGTAAGTGGGCGGAGTTTAGTCCGACTGCCCTAACATCAGCGCCAATAAAACACAATATTCTCGGTAACTTGGTGAACTACTACCAAACAACAAGGGGGTCAAATATCCAGGCGAGTGTCCAGACCTGTTCTTCTATGGCCGTGGTCCAGAGTCATTTAAATAAATAAACCCATAGAGATAAACCTATGTGTAGCAAAGTTGAGTACGAATTTTTCGACGTCGGTACGGGTTCGGATTTAAAAAATATATATATATATATTTGCGAGAGCTGTCGGAACTTGAGTCCATACCGTAAGATATTTTGGACAACGAACTATACGAAATGTGAATAAGGAACATTTAAATATTTTGAAAGAAAAAGAAAGAAAAGTTAATTAAGGTCAGTTTATTGAGACTGGATATGTCTATTTTGACTTGTAAAAAAATTGTTTGTGGGAAGTATTCATGTTTACCGAAAACAATATTGGATCCGAGGGATGGGGTCTGTGGTAGCATACGAATTTATATTTAATATAAAACCAGTATAATTATTTGTAAATTCTTCTGGGAGCACGAGTGGTGTATTGAAATTGAATCGGCTATTTGAGAAATACCACATGTCACTTTCAAGAAATAGCTGTTAAATAATGTTATACTGAGAATGTATATTTTTATAAACCTTCTAAATAAGGCAATATTATTTTTAAAAAATATCGGTGTACGTGTTACGTCTGTGTTCGACGTTTAAGTTTTGCGCATTGAAGAGTAAATATCAGTAAACTCATGTTTTGAAAAATGTGACATGTGATGTTTCTCAAATGACCGATTCAATTGAATACTCACTTATTTCTGACAAAATGCTGACAGGGCACGCAGTGTATCAATATTACCGCGGTGAGTTGCATTCCTCTATCAGTGCTTCCACTTTTTGTATTTACGTCTTTGAACACACCGGGTAGGCTATCTAAAACAGTTCGTATCGTTTTAATATTTAGTTAAGTTATAAGAAACTCTTTCCAAAGTGAAAGGAATCGAAAACATTTTTGCTAACGTGTATGTAATAATTTATTTCACAAACAGTTAAAGTCATATTTTTTCCCCCACACACATTATAGAAACTTACATTCGTTTCTGAATTTACGAATAAAATAATTATTGTCAGGTTTCTTCGTTTTGAAACTTTTTACGTGCTCTTATTTGTCCATAATATTTTCAAAAAGGAATTTTATGTACATTATTTCAACGGGTATAACAGCTAGTAAATTGTTCAATATAAAATTATCTTATAAATTATTTTAAAAAATTTAGGTTTCTCAATTTGAAAACACTCGAACATTTTTTAAAGGTATGAAAATTCTGGAAATATACTTTGGGCATATTTGTCAATACATCAAAGTAAATTTGTATTATAATTATGTAGACTAAATATGGTCGCTATACATTATTACACGCTTAAAATTTAAATTTTAACTCGAATGTGATTTTTGGTTTCCTGAACTTTTCAGTTTATTTTAGAGATCTTGCGATATTATATTTTACTGTGTTGAATTTAGAATATTTCAAACATTAAAATCGGTGTTTATAATTTAGCTCAGTGCCAGTAGTTTAGTAGTAATCATTTGGTCTACTGTGGAGAGAACTTACCATAATGTTATTTCGCGATTGCATTTCTTGCTGGCAAGTTGAATTCTCATTAGCATCTCATTAAATTACCACAGTACTTTCTGGCCAGTTTGTTATCATCCGCTGGTTTTCCTGTGCACGGAAAAGTTTCGACGCTAAGACGAATTTGCAAATTCCAAGCGTCTTAACGTACATACGTAAATTTAAATCTGTTCGCGTTCACGTGTAAGCCAAGTACGGCAGGTAATGCCGTATATAGCTTAAGACTGCTCGGAGTATGGTGACAAGAACTATCACTATTTACTTTGTTAAAAAGTCCTCGAAAATACCCTCTCTAAGCCCAGTGGTGGCGGTGAAAAAAAAAATATTGGGACAGGGGAACACTAGAGGGCATTTGTACCCACCCTAAGTTTTAATATTTTAAAATATGACAATTTATGCCAGCTGTATATTCAACATTTAGACTCGAGACACTGGAGGGATGGTATAGGCATTTGTACCCACCCTAAGTTTTAATATTTTAAAATATGACAATTTATGCCAGCTGTATATTCAACATTTAGACTCGAGACACTGGAGGGATGGTATAGGCATTTGTACCCACCCTAAG
>PNEQ01051974.1:7594-92337 GCA_003012365.1 Medauroidea extradentata
GGACGGGAAAGGCCCGAAAATTCGCCTTCAAGTTTCCATGACGTCACATCCGGTGTGTCCGCATCAGGCGCGTACGAACGAGTATTCAAAGGAGTTCCTTCGATCCAACCTGTCTCTGTGGCTCAGTGTCTGCGTCAGAACCTTGTAAACTTGCGGTCCGAGGTTCGTGTCCCAGTGTCGACAATTTGTTGTCAACGTTCCTTTTTGCAATTTTAACTTACTTCAACTGTTATTTCTTTGTAACCATTTGCTGCATAGTTTATTTCATTTTGTTTTAGCTGTGTTCTACATTTTTTATTTACAGCCCCATTAGTTTGTATTTGTTTTATGCATGTTCGATAAAGTTGTTAGCAAAGACGAGCTGTTGGTGGCTCGGTGTGCACTTTTGCGGACACGTTTGTATCAATTGTTCTCTATCATGAAGCTTACGGGGACATTGTTATGATATTTTAAACAAGGAATCACCGAACCGGTACAAAGTACATCTTTTTATTTAATCAGTCCTAGTAATGTACATAATGGGCGCAAGAACTCATTAAGACAACAGTCACTTTCCTAACAAGGAATAGCTTGTAAGTTACAGTGTCAAATGACTCAGAATTACAACAAAAACTTCATTGTTTACTATAACGAAGAAGAAAAAAAAACCTGACCGTCTCGCATAAGATTGGAGATTGGTACGACAGGGTCGACACCCAAGCACTGGTGAACGGGACAACTGTGTTGACGGCGTGGTCTGCCCATTGACGGCTGGTAAACTCACAACTGTGTGTGGCTATGGGAGGTCGCAGCGAAAAAACCGGCCTCGTGTTTTGTTTCTGTCATCGCTGTTAAGAAAGGTGCTGTGAGATAAAGGCCCCTGAAGATGAACCGGTTCACATTTATCGAAATGGCAGATATGCATCTGTGTTTTGGTGAGGCCCGTTCAAATGCAAATGCAGCAAGAAGCCTGTACTCACAATGATTTCCTGGGCGTGTTTGTCCAAGCCATGTTTACTTTTCTACAGTGGATCGTAGACTTCGAGAAAATGGGTCTTTTGAAGTAAGTACATACTGTGTGTTGATACTGATTTCAAATGCCGCGTTAGTCACCGATAAAATTAATTAGGACGATTGTTTTAGGTTCGTCAAGAACGAGCGGCTAGGCTGCATGCCCAGAACAGGATCGAAGACGCTGTGTTAGAGTCCGTTGACAATGACCCTGGTACCAGTACATGTCGCGTTGCCGGACAGTTAGGCGTTGATCAAAAGACAGTTTGGAATGTATTGCATCAGTATGGGTTCCACGCGTACCACAAAACAAAAGTACAAAAGCTTCACAGACGGGATTATCCGTTAAGACGTGCATTTTGTGAGCGATACCGGGTCTAATGCCGTCAGAATCCCGAGTTTCCTTCTTTGGTGTTCTTTTCGGATGAGGCAACATTCAAAGAGGATGGAATATTTAACTCCAAAAATAATATCTGTTGGGCCGTCGAAAATCCCCATGAGAGCTACGAACGTGGCCGGCAAGAAAAATTCAAGGTCAATGTATGGGCAGGCATTGTAGGGGACTATCTGACAGGACCATACATTATACCAGAAACACTAAATGCTGATAATTATCTGATCTTTCTGAGAGATGTGTTACCGGAGCTTTTGGAAGAGGTTCCCATCCAAGTTCGGCGAAACATGTGGCCGCAACATGACGGTGCGCCGGCACATAGCGCCAGACGGGTACAGAACTACCTCAATGATACCTACCCTGGACGATGGATAGGACGTTTTGGTCCGTTTCCTTGGCCAGCACGATCCCCTGACCTCACTCCCCTTGATTTTTTCTTTTGGGGCGCCATGAAGAATTTGATTTACAAGACGCCTGTTCAAGATTCACAGGATCTTGTCGCACGGATTGCCGCCGCCGCTCTCGAAATCCGAGATAATGCAGGTATTTTTGGCCGCGTACGAGAGGCGATGTTGCAGCGTGTCAATACGTGTATTGCAGCTGGCGGCGCCAACTTTGAGCAATCCTTGTAAATCGTGATAGTGCGGCGAAAGTTGTCTTTATTTTGTTGTTATTGTAAACAATGAAGTGTTTGTCGTAATTACCTTTATTATATAATTAGACAATAAGATATTCGTATGTGTGTTTATCTTGCATTGTAATTCGACCGAAACAGATAAACCGCCACCTTACTTATCTGTAGCTTTATCCTGACTTTATGTACCACATTTAGTAAGTAAACTTCTGAAAGATGTTTTACATGAGTCTGCGAGCGAGTAGTATTTGGAAATCCACCAATCTTTGCTTTCAAACTGAAAACTGGATATGAAGTGATTGTTTAAAATTTATACGTTGTTTAACACGTTTTATGTTTGTATTTCTTATTCTTCACTCCACAAAAACGTAACTGAAATTTTCAGATTGTTAAAATGTGAAAATAATACTTAATTATCATTAGGTAAATTGTTGTTTCGGTACATTAAACATCATTACTCACGAAAACGAATGAAAATGTCATTTAATTTAATTTTAATTTTTGTGTAAATGGATTTTTCATATGTGCTGTAAAATAGTTACCTAAACTTGTTTCAACAGTAACATATGCTGCGAAGAAATGTATGTAAAATTAAATATTATGCTTCGAAACTTCAGTATTTCAACTCAGCTTTGAAATGTTTTTTCGAACGGTTTCAAATGTAAGGTAAAACCTCGAGTTATAATTATGACTGATACTTTACTGGAAAGTAATCGCCAATATTCGTTGTCGTAGAACCTAAACACTGTTTCAGTTTTTGTCGCTTAATAACAACAGTTATTGAACACCTTAAAATTGCGTGTAATTAAATTTACAGAGTTTTGATTTACAGCACATAGATGTGTGAGTGTATGTAAACAGGAAGTATAATAGTAAGTGTGTGATTATAAACACTATATTCACGTGGTAATTTGAGGCAAAAACTGGAGTCATTCACTTTTCATAAGTAATTGAACAACTGTCTATCTTATTATATACCGTTTAGTTCACGAAGTATGTTTTTAATTCGTGTGTTTTCTTTTCAAATCATTTGAAAATACAATATTTTTTTCTGTAATTTCGTTTTGCGAAGCAAATGAAATTTTCTAGTACCTGCCAACACGCTGAAAGTATTGTTTTTTGAATTAAGCAAATATAATGCTACTGTGATCCTCTTGCGACTCGCTCCGCTCGCGTGTCGAAAGGAAGATAATGAGAAGTGTATTTCTAGAGCAGGTGGGGGTGCCGTGCGACAATTCAAAACCTCCCCTGTGATTGGGGGCGGTCCTGCCGCCGCCCTCCGGCGCTAACCTACTTATCCGCGACCGTATTGATCCGACCATCCCTCCCACACTCCACGACAAGCTCCCTGCGCCACGTGGTCGTCGGCCAGTTCGAGCTTCGCTGTCCCGCCGAGTGGCAGCGCTAGTGGAGGCCTACCAATCAAAATGGCCGACATTCCTCGTAGGCGAGCAGCTGTGGCGGAGTCTGATATTTAAACCCGTTACTCTGAATAGCTATATTAGCAAGGCTGAACTGGTTTCATCCCTCCTTATGACACTGGCAATTCTTCTCTCCAACATAAACAAGTATTACTCATGTGATGAAGACGGAACTAAATTTATTACCTACATTAAATTATAGAAGTTACTTTGTTTTAGTCTTCAGAAACAATTTTTTTATTAAATTTCAAATTACTGGCTACTAATTTAAACTGAAATTTATAAACTTTTGGGGTAAATTTACAGCGTATAGTGTATTAAAGCGTTAAAAAAATATTTATCATATATTTCTATCTACGCCGTAAAAACGTTCTACTGATGAACTGAAATAATTGTTATATTCTTACAGATTGACATTATTCCATGAGACACACACACATACATATAGTTAAATGAATATGTACACACATATTGTTTTCCTTTCTCTCCTATTAGGCTATTAAGTCTACGTTGCATTACCACGAGAAAAGACAGGAATTAGTTAAGTTTTAATTTTGACCTACCAAAACCTCAAAATGTCTCTCTTTACGATAAAACTTTCAAGCATAAAACGTTGCTAAGTCTTAAACTGACAATTTTTGTAAACATAATTAATTTTTTTTCAGGTTTATTTGACAGTACAAGAAATCAGAAAAATTGTCGTGATCATACCTAGCAGATAGGAAAGGATAGTTTAGTTTCCTTTACTGCACTCATTGAAAATAACTACCTTTGAATTGTTCGCAGAACTACCAACGCCTTCAAAATTTATTTTATGAACCGATTATCATAAAATACGCTTGCTAACTTTGTGAGAGTATTGTCGGGAGAAATTTGTACGGTGTTGTTACAAAGATTACAATAAAGTATTAAAGCATGATACGTCGGTAAAACTTAAAATAATTACATATTTGAAACTGTTAGTAATATGACAGAGATGCAAAATATTCGCATATTCGTACGTTGAAAAATGTACTTCATTAATTTATTCTGTACTGTAAATACCTTGACGTCTTACAACAATGCAAAATATCACAAAATCATCACAGTTAAGAAATATTCAGTGTGTGATGCATTGGATTTAAACATTTGAGTCATATAATCATCTACAAGATAACTAGCAAAGAGAAACATATTTTAATGTACCTAATTCTTGTAATTTATAATTATTTTCGCAAGATATCAAGATTATTGAAGTTTCATTACACTTTTCCAATGCACGCAAACGACATTATTTTTTGCTTACTTGCTAGAACGATGGTACTATACGCACAAAATTACACCAAATAGGTACATAATTCACCGGTTTCAAATGTACTAATGAAAAGTGACATATTAGCATACATTATCAATTACCGACATTCTAAGCGACGTACCAGCATAGGTAACACATTTTACACGTCATAATTTGAATATTCTGGAAGCAAATATTCTACTGTATACAGCAGGAACTATAAACGCTAGTAAGTAGTTTTAAACACTTAGCCAATGTTTGCGAAATTAAGGAAACATGTTCAAGTCTAATGCAATCGACAATTTATGTTATTACGATATTTAATGTTACTGAACTTTCGTTTATCAAACCGAGTTCTCGTGCATCGGTAAAAACTAAAGCAAACTTAATGTACGATGCATTAATATTTCAAAAAAAAAAAAATGCTCTAACGATTGTGGCTCTGTTAATGAAAAAAAAAACAAAAATTAACTTACATTATTTTTGGGATGCATTATGTTCCCCAAAGAATAAACTTTATTGTTGATATGCGCATTACATTATGAAAAAGAAATATGATGCACTGCGTTCGCTTTCAAACAGATTTTGAAGTGTTGTTACTTTTTGTTAATTATAGTTGCTGGTGATATCAGTGTTACTGTTAGCATAAAATATTTTCAGCCACGTCACACTGTATTAACAGCGTGGTTAAATTACCCTAGTTACTAAATCTACCTGAAATACCACTTCATTTTATTACTTTGTGCAAACCGGCTGTGTGATATTTAGAGTTGCATTTTGGTGTCATCATTATCATTACTGGGCTTCTCTTAATCAAACCCGGAAAATGACTCAATGCAGGCGTACACCTGCAGAAAAAAAAGTAATAAGAATATTCCTGAATTCTGAGCAATTTTAAAGTAGACAGTATGTTTGCAGTATCTAACAAATAAGTAGACTAAGTAAGGCTTCTAACAAATGATGAAGTAGAAGAAATAACCGAATTCTCTTGAGACCACCGGCTACAGGAAGTATTTTCCCCTACAAATTAACGTATTCATAGGCAAATAATAATTTAAAAAAAAATATGTATCCATTAAGAAACATGGCATTTAACTGCACCTAGTAAAACGGCCTTTAAATTCAATTAGCAACACAAATTTCATATTTTATATATATTAAAAAAGGAAACTCAAACAAGAAACTAGAAACGCATGAAAAACAATGAGGTGTCTGCCATCTAGCCCGTACTCTCTGAACTTCAGGTTCGTATCGACCAAATTTGAAGGCAGCTTTAGTTGCTTATTTTCACGCTGAAGAGCAGCACAGTAACCACACTACCTAGCAACGTATGTTTTTCCAACAAAGCCGATAACGGGATAAATGAAATTTCAGCTTCACACTTTTTAAACTAGCATCAGAAACTCGGCTAAACAAATTAAAATAAGTAGTATATATTTATTTATTACGAATTCTAAAGCAAAAATTGTCCGACTTGTTTCACCAATGTCTCAATGACTTTAATTTTAAAGTAAATTTTATTAAAATGTTAAAAATTTTAAATTGTAAATTTTAACTTGCTTCAAAGCGTTGTTTTATTTCAATGTAATATTTCACTCATCGAAACTGTGTAATAAAAATAACTTAACATTATCAGCGGTAACACATGCTTATTGTATACACTCAACTAGACCAATTATAAAAACAATATTAATTAATGTTTTCTTAAATATAGACTTAGGTCTCTCAAATTTTTATTTTTGTCTAATTTAATGAAGATAGATTTCATAATTGAAGACTTAACATTCATAAGGGGCTAAGTGCCAAAAGTTAAGTTTCTAGATAATGACGAAAACAGTATATTGCGACAAACAAATGAACAAGGAAATATCCAAATGCGTTCACATATTTTCTACAGTAGGAAAGTAGTAAATAGGAGCAATCGAATAGTAATTAATACAAAATACTTATGAACATCAATATGTATTTATTCAATGAACTAGAATGCGTTGATGTTACTCCAACAATGTAATTGTGCTGATGTACGGCGCGCATGCATATCACTAGGAGATAGCACTTTAGGTATGTCTTCTACCTAATGTTTTGGCACCTTTCTATGTACCTAACTCATTTTTGTCGAAAATGGTACTTAGCCCCTTTTGAAAGTTAAGTCCTCAATTGGCATTTTGCCCCGACGACAGTTTATAATCATACATATTTCCACGGGGCAATTTGAAACCAAACAAAGAAAATAAATAGTAAAGTAAGAGCGACTAACTTATATTGGTTCAATTCATTAATCCCTACATGACCCACACGCTATTATAAATTATATTTAATTGAGGGAAAATCATAAAGTTCTTAATACGTTTTGGCGAAACATCCTGTCTGGAAAAAAATATGCTATTCTGTACTGTATTCATAAGAATACTTACATGGTTTTGCGTAATTAAGTTCATAACAACGTGCAAGTTTTGATGCCCGATACAATATTGTTGCTACATTGCCTTTATTTGGAAATTCAGGCTTGCTAGATTACGTATATCTCTCTGACTGTCCATTTCAATACGCTACTAAAATATTTAACATTGTATTTAAAGAATTTTTTATTTGTGATCTACACATATGTGGTTTTCAAAGCAACGTTATCACATATGTCTTGATATTTATGACAAGCAAAATTAGCCTTAAATGCAATAATTCGTAATATTTTTTTGCGAAACGCTTAAAGAAAAATAACTATACTCCTTTTTGTGTAAAGCTTATAGATAAAACGATTCGGCTAGATTTTAAATTTAACACAAATACTTACAGTAATTTCTATGTATGCCATCAATTATAATAAGAAAAAAAAAACGTTTACAGAAAAAAAAAATATTGTAACCACTCGTTTCATACCCAGCATCAGCAGTGCAACCAGCTGCGTGGTGGGGGTGAATATTATTTGAACAATAGCAATAGTTTTTATGTAAGGTAGACCTGATGTTACTGCTTTGCTTTTACCAGTTGCGAAAATTTAACTATAATGATTCAAAACTGTAATGTTGTAATTGTAACGTGTGCTTTGTTTTATTTTTTTTCCTTGAAGGTTATTTTATTTTAATTGGAAGCTAAATTACTTTTGTCTGCACATTTGATTTTACTTAAACTGTCTCAAATGTAATATTATTTTATCCTATTATATGGAATTGTCAATTTTTGCCAGTCCAGAAGTTTTAATTTATCTGCGCATGTTTGTACTCTACAATAAGTTTGTTAGGAACAAAGCAAAATTCAACACTCACGGGATGATTTGAAAATGAAGAACAAAAGTTAAGTTGAACAGAGCTAATAAAAATTATGCACCTAGTTATCCCCTTAGAAGATTTTCTTGTTAATATATCTGGCTGGCATTGTGAGATTTAATATAATATGACTTATGTATCACAAGGCTTCTTACCTCTGCGAAGTAAGGTATGGTATAATTCATACAAAAGTTAATTTTGTCTTATCCTACAGACTTTCATAAATGCAAAATAAATTGGTTTCATTTAGGTTTCAAGACCATGCAGTACTTTTTTTGTTTATTTTAGGTTGTAAAGTTATTCAAAATTAATATATTAACTGTGTGCGGTTAACAACTTAGAATAGTTTTTTCTTCATAAACATTATGTTGTACGTACTGTAACCAAGTTATATCATTTAGTAAACCTTTGCCACAAGCAGCCAACAAAACTTTGGCAAGGGGAGATTTCATGGAGTCCAGTTACCCCTTCCCCCGCCCTTCCCCCGGGACTCCTTATTTTTACTGTGCATAATCTGCTTAAATAGTAACACAATTTTTCATATCGAAATCCTAATTTTTGAGGGGGAAAGACACCCGTACCAACCGTTTTATCATGGCGGGATTGGTATTACTTCATAATATTCCAAGGTTTAGCACCCGCGTAACCCTAATACCAGCTACTGCCCTGTCTAGCAGCCCCCGAACAAAATACTGGAAGCGCCGGTGCCCAGCAACAAAACATTTAATTGGATTATTACAGACTTAATTGTTCCAGATCGAAGCAATTCACATTCCTGGGAATATTCTTGGAAACATGAAGCCTGTTCTGTAGAAGAAGCATACAGTTCCTTTTCGAAACTTTGCTAAAATATTAATTACTGAGAAAAGAGGAAGTATTATTGAAGGGTTTTGTGGGCTTAGAATGACTGAGGTGCAAGTCACTTGTTAAGAGGTGCTTTTTTTCAATCATATTAATTATGATTTAAAAGAAAGTTCCGCTACAAATATTCCACTTCTTTACTCAATTTTCGAAGCAATATTCAAGTATGGAAAAAAACGTGCTCTGAATTTTTTATTGTAAAAGCCATTAATCGTTTTTATGAAAATTACGTTACCTACACCTCTATAATTCTAAGCCCCTCGAGGAACATCAATTATATAGATTGTAGGTACAAGCTGAATTGTTCCATCAACTATCTAAATAAATAGTCGGTAGGTTTATCAAGAACAATCTGTAGTACGATAATATTTTACTTTTCGTGTATAACATTTTAAACAGACTATGATTATATTTTCAAATATATAAGGCAAGTGAAAAGATCCCAGGCTAATATAAAGTAATGAGAAATTTGTTTTTACAATTAACGAAGAATAATTATTGAAACAAAATTTTCATATACAACGTTTTCAAAATGGACTAAAAGGTATACAGTTATTTCTTGTATTAAAATACTTGCTAAATTTTTGAAACGAAAAACTTGGGGCGCGTGCAGCACGTAATTGTTTGCATGAGAACTACACCTTGTGGACTACACTGCAAAATAATTGTGAACCCTTGTGTGAGATTCTTCAACATCTACTCTTTAAGCTCCATTCTGTTATGCATTTAATGCGCCCCATGACATTAGTTTTACATCTAAATAGAATTTTCATAGGAGAAATTATTTAATACTTTTAAATCAGCGAAAAAAAATAATTTGAGAACTCTTGAGTGAGATTCTTCACGGATGTATTATGTTTACAAACCTCACTGTTACGCATTTCATGTGCCTCACGATATAAGTTCTACGTCTTAAAAGAATTATCATAGGGTAAATTTTATAATACTTTTAATGCCTCGCTCTTTAGTTTTGCAGTGGTTTCGAAAATATTTTTTACGCAAATTAATACACATATAAAAATTTATTCTGGTAACTTTTACACATAAGTATCATCGTTTGTATCTGAATTTTTCTGTTACGGTACACCAAACGAATTTTTAGATTTTTCCACTGAAATATCACATATTTTGTTATCAAAATAAGCCATAAAGAAGCAAAATAATTTTTTCTAGCAAACTGTACATTATTTTACAAAACACTCTGGCAAAAGTGTGTATCGTGTGACAGTAAACAGTCTAAATTTTTTTCAAAGCATTGGGTTAAAAAATATTCGAATTATTTGCAATTGTTTGAAATAAATGAATGATCATGGCCTTAAGTCTGTTTTAAAAAAGGGTTGTATTGCATTCGTTTATTTCAATAACTATTTTCTGCTTGTTTTATTTACATAACACTTTTCTGCTTTTTAGGCGTGTGTGTGAATTCTTGTAATCATTTTTAACATATAAATAATTTACCGATCAGGCAATAAAACACAGTAAAGAAGGCGCATTAATATGATATTTTCACCCAGATCTGAGCTATGTTTCAAGTCGCAACTCTCTAGCTCGTCGGAAAGTTAGTTTAACGTGGGATATAGACGTTACACAACATTTTTAATGTAAATAATAAATTAACAACATATTATATTTCAATGCATTTCATCCAGTTCTAATCTATGTTTGGTGTTTCAAGTCTTTATCTCGTCGTGAAGTTAGTTTAAAATCGACTGGAACATATGTACAGAATAAACAGAGACAAGATAGTTAATAAAATGTGATTAAAACTCGTGTGTACATTAAACAATTCATATTTATTTATAGTCATGTCTAAAAGTAACTGCAATGGATTTTAGTTATACACGTGAATTTTACGTACGTATATTTAAAGCTATGTGTATATACATATACGATGAGTATCAGTTTTACGTTTAAAATACATGTTATTCATAAATATGTGTATTTAATTATTTTTTTGAATTGTAGACTTAGGCCTACGCCGAGTTGAGCCGAAACAAACAAGGATAAACTGATTAAGAAAATTACCTGTAACTAGAATGCTCATATAAAATATACAGCAAATTAAAGAAAAAACACAATTAAACACGCACAAATGCCAATAAAATCATAAACCGAAAGTCAAACTAAATTATCAGTACTACTAACTACTCAGGACACCAAAACGAAGAGATGGGACAGTTACTACGACGAACGACCGAGCGTGGCGCAGCAGCGGGAAAATACTCGCCTCGCATTCGGAAGGATCCGGGTTCGATCCCCTGATTTAGATTTTTCAGGGTTTTCTGAAATCACTCCAGGTGAATGCTGGGATGGTTCGAAGTACAGGCCCTGGCCAACACCTTCCCCTTTTACCTCCTTCTGTCTCTACCATGGCCATCATGTGCCGTTCGATGGCCCGTAAAACCAAATAAATACCAAATATATATATATTATAAAACACCTGACAACTGACAAGACTGATGACAACAACGAGGAATACACAAGCGTAATAAGGGACGAAACAACGAAGAAGACAAAGAAAAATGTAGCATGTTTCTTTGGTGACGTACATGATTCTACCGAAACGTATTCACTCCCATTGCAAGAGTCTTTCAAACCGTATGCCATTTTACGAAAGAACTTGAATGAAAATGATTCGTTTAGAAAACTATTTCATTAGAATTATAAAAATGGTATTGATGAACAAGTTCTACCTATCACTAATATTATTTTTTAATGGCGACGTTATCTTGCTACAGAAAACTATTAATTTCATCTGTTGACATTTCTATCCAGTATTTTTAATTACAAATAATGTAAAACATATCTCATAAATAATGTATTTTCATTTTTTAAACATCAAGTCTGTGATTCGTTGTATGTTATTAATAAAACCTGCTATTGCGTGTAAATTATTAATACTTATTTTATGTAATGTGGAGTTAAAAATTATTTTGACCTTTTGTTTACGAGTAATTGTATCTTAATATGTAAGCTGTATCGATGTAAAAATGTATTAAGAATAGCAATAACAGTGAGTTTAGAGACATTAAAATAAATCAAATCACGCAAGGATAGTTTTATTACTGCATCTGCGTTTTATGACCCCTTTGCTTTGCATTGCTTCGTGAGTTTATTAACACTCCACTTTAATAGTTCTGAAATTTTTTAAATTATTTTGAACAAACGAAATTTGCAGTGCTGTGCCGTCCCAGGATACCAAAATTGAGACAAGAAAAACAATAAAGGAAAAACGAGCTGAATTGGCTGTAGTAAACTCGTCATAAATACAAATAAATCATGGAAATCTCGAGACGAATTGTGTCAAATCACAGTAATTTAAAATTGCCAAAGTGACTTGTGTTTCAAGTTTTTTTTTCTTGTTTACTCTTAGTTTTTTTTAGTGATTACTGCATCGGCGTATGAATGCAAAGTTTCACAATAACATTTTTACTCCATTGCAGTGGAGGATTTAAGTGTCTGGTTTCAGTCTTATATTTAAGCCTTTAATTTTGTATATTCAACATTCAAGTTATATTTTTCTACTATCTTACGTTCTATCAGTCCCTGTGATAATTTTCTTGCTAACGGAAGGTGCAGCAATATTCTGTTGCCTTACAATAGCTGTTCTTAGTTAGCCTTCACTTCCGGAAATGTCTTCCATGTTACAAACAGCTTATTGCTAAGGCTTGCATACAATTTCGTTACTATAGTTTGCTTTCTGTAAACATTCGTATTTAACGACGACCTAAATACTCTCAATTGCAAACTATGTTGAGATATACTATGAACTATGGAAGTTATTTCCTAGTGCTTTACGTCTACATTAAACTTGTTTAGTAACCTGTCGTTTACAAGTGGATAGTTCTATCTAGGAATATATGTTATAATTGTGATTTGATAAAATAAATAACCATTCCAATAACAAAAGTTGCCTTGTCTTAGTTTATAATTCAATAATGTACGTTCTTTACTATTTAGTAAGAACATTTAAATAATTGTTACACCCATTTCTAAATTAATGTAAGGTATTTAATTTTAAATTGTGTCCTCTAGCAGGTGATATATTTTTAATGCTTTGTTTACGTAAACACATTATGGCTTCAGCCTTGTTTATTAAGAACGCCTTCATTTAATTATGACAGTTCGTAAATTACTCACAAATTAAAATGTAATAGAACCTATTGCGAATATTCTATAAATACACACAATGACTTTTCCGTTACCATGTTATTTATACTTCATTAACACACATTTCGGCGAAATAAATATTAATAAAAACCTATTAGCTTTATATATTGTTTTCAGTTTAGTTAATTGTGTTTATACATAAGTTGAAGGCACCTGCTCGGTATAAAAATGATATAATTTAAGCGTTGTAAAGCTATACACGTTCACATGAAAGATTAACAGATGTGTGTGAAACGCATATTAATTAGCAAATCAAGAAAAGTCAAACATTGAAGCAACAAGTGTTGAGATATGAGTAATGTAATATACATTTACTACCACATATGTAAAGAAAAATTAAAAGTATTAGGGAACTGAATAATTCAAACAACTGTAAGCTCTTGTCACTTCTGCTATTGGCACTTGATGTAGATGATACCTCCTGTAGGGCTCTCAGTCAATAGTAAAAAATAAAATAATAGCATCATATTGAGTCAGAGAGCAGTCAATGAACAGTTTCTGTGTGCTTAAGAACACAGCAAATGCTCGGAAGCTGACCAAACGAATTATTCCGGTATGTAGTAAATTATTAGTTTTAGCTGTGCCAGATACCACAAATGATTCAAGACCACGTGTTCCTATTCACACTGTCTTGCGAGTGTAATTTTTTTTAAATCATGAAAGGGATCAGATATTGCGGAACAGTTACATAGAAATGGTGGAAATCGTTGAAACTAGGTAGCCTAATTTTTCCGTAACAAAAGATTCAATAATTTTGCTAATTATCGACTTAATTTATTTCTATTGACGTCAATAACTATCCATAATTATAAAAACTTACGTTTAAAAAAAATTGGCTAAATAATTCAAACAATTTCCAACATTTCTATGTAACGGTTTACGCTATATGCTCCCTTTCAGAATTTGCAAAATATAACGTACTGATATGCCTTAAATAGAGATCCGTGGCCTTAAATGATGTAGGAAAAACAAAAAATAAATAAATAAATTGTAATTTTATTCGTGGCAAATTAGCAAGAATATAGCTAGCAACAGAAAACTGAATTTTAAAACGGGCATTATTTTCAAAGCTTATAAACAGAGATTGTGAAATTTCGCGAATTCAAAGACCTGCATATTGGAATGAAATATCCTATGCAAACTCAAGTCCCGACCATTTGTCCACTAGCTGCTACTCAGCGGAACATCAGGCAATGAAGGAATAGATGGGGCTTGAGTATGCATAGGATATTTTATTCCAATACGCAGGTCATTGAATTCGCGAAATTTACTCATCCCTACTAATAACATAAAATGTTAGTACTTCTTTACAGTTTGACACTTATAAAAGAACGAATACGCGGGTGCGCAACTATGTTTTTGTCCTTTTATATGTGTGAAACTGTCAAGAAATGCCAGCCTGTGAGTACCTCAACATTCTGTAATTTTATTCAATTGGTTTAACCTAACGGCCAAAGCCTTCTTCTCTCACAACTAAAGATTGCACGGTACATAATTCACAGCTAAAACCGTCAGTTCAGAATTTTGGGTTTCTTGAAACCAATTTGCCAAAATTAATATCAGCAGTCCTAGACAATGGTTTTTACCCACTTTCTGGGCAAGAATTTTTCACGATTAACGTATATCTGAAGAACAATCCCAGACGCCGAAATATTTTACACTTAATTGCGGTGCAGGAGATCACGCTTAGCAAATGCATCATTCTGGGTAAATGTTTGCTCGTAAAGTTGGCAAACATAATTATCAAGGATAGTTGTTTTACAAATTTCTATACTGACTTACTAAAATCGTATACCTCAATTGAGGTATTCAGCTTATTTTCCTACTACGCCCTCTTAAAATGTTAACGTAGGACCTCCGCTGTATACAGTGATGGCGTTTGGTACAATTAATCTTTTTGACGCAGCTGCGAGGACAAGCCCCATGTTATAACTGGGAAGACTAAGCAACTATCCAGGGTGGAAACTAGGAGGGGGCGGGCGTAAGGTGCAACTCGCAAAGAAATTTTTTTTCTTCCTTTTCTTAAATAAAAACAAGTGTATTTTTATTTCATGAACGCATATTTTCTCCTGCTCTCTCTCCCTCTCTCTGTTCAGTACAAAATCAAGTATATTAAAGAGTGAGCGAGAGATTTTTGTAATCACTTAACATCGAGATCTTTAGCGCTGGTGAGGGGTGATATGAGGTGAGTATGGAGCAGCGACGGACTGAAGGAGCGGCGAAAATGGGAGATACCCGAGAAAACCTGCTGACCTACGGCATCGTCCAGCACGATTCCCACATGCAAATATTCTGGGGACCAACCCCGCTGGGAATCGAACCCGGATCCGAGGCCCATATTTTAAAGAGATGAGAGAGAAATTTTCTCGTCCACGTGATCGCGCGCCCACGAAACTATAATTTGAAGAACGGTGAGAGGGGGATGGTTGAGTTTAACTTGCCCAGGGCGCCAGTCACCTAAACCCGGGGCCTGTGCGAGGGACAGTTGTCGGCTTAATTCTTCCTCGGAAAACACATCCACGACTGTCAACAATGTGACGGTACCGTGCAGCCTACCGCAGTCGACAAAGACCGACACGATACACATATGTTATAGAAATACCGCAGCAGGCGTAGTACCAAGTCTGAGGGTCCCTATTTACTGTGACGATGAGAGTGACCGTGGGGAACTAACCGCACCATGTACCTTGTATGTTTGAGGAAGGCTTCAAGCATTCTGTAAAATGTTTCATGCCAGACTTCAACTTCTGTGTATAGCGGACCAAAGGATGACTAAAAGTGAGTTAACATGACTCTCTTCCCTGCCAAAATGTAATTCATTTATAAGAACTGGAACTAAATTGCTCAGATTCATTATCACCAAAGGAAGATTATAGCTTGACGATGCATGGTTCCATGCTAACGTAATAAAATATTTTATCTGTTTTAGTTGGCTATCAGTGGAAAATCGTAAGCCATCCATATTATCATAATCACTAAAAATCTCGAAGATATTTTAACGGTTGAGGTGAAAATGGAAAACATTCCGCATTTTACCGAAAATTAACTGAGCCAAGTTGCACTTTATAAGCTATGTAGCTTCATCGATTGAGAAAGAAAAGTTTCATTTATTACTTACACTGTTTTAGGACTCTGTTTTGAAATAAATTGTAACAGATTGAAGATACTCATTCCCTTCTTAAACTTAGCGTTATAGTATACGTTTGGCTATTCGCCACACGAATCACTGCAGGAGTGTTTCTTTTGTTAAGGCAGTCGATTGTATTGTGAATGTACAACAGTAACGCTGTAAATGTTTGATTAGTTTAGTGTAGGTATGATGGCATAGAACATACTATTATTGTAATTAAATGCACTTGTATTATGAAAACATGTCTGTAAATTAGAATTTTATCGAACTTCAAAGTACCCATAACTCACTGAGATTAAAAAGGAAAATATTCCTTCAAATTTGAATACAAACTACTGTGTACATAAAAGGAATTATGATTTTCGGTTAATTTTCAACTGTCTTTAAGTCCTTACGATCCAATGTCTAATAGTATGTTTTCCCATTAATTTTATAATTTAGCATAAAAACACATATGGTACCACCATGACGTTCCTTCCTGCGAAATCACTTTAAATTATTTTGGTAGATGTGACTTGATGAATACAATAATTTCACTGCAACAGTACTTTGAGAAATATCAGCAGGTAAAAAATTTATTTATCAAGTTTGGAAAGAAATAAGTTACATAGGAAAATGTCAGTAAAGAAGATACGTGCATGAGGTAATATGCGGCATTTAGAACTTTTATTTAAAACAATTTGTAATGAGTTTAACTGAAAGTATGCGAACGTAAACACTAGTAGGCCTATATTCTTTAGAACTACAAAATTTTATGTTTTGACACATTGTCCTCCAAGCTTTGGTACGACTACGGTTTATTATTGCAAGGACTGCTAGTGAACGAATACAAATTTCTGTAATTATTCAGGAACTTTTATATCGATACCATAAATAAATATATATTGACACTTTACCATTAACACTGTTATTTAAGCTGTGCCTAAGAATGTTTACCGGCCAGTTCTTGAAAAATATCTACAAAAATAACTTAGTACATACTCCACTGCGATGCAGATGTCTGTCAAAGAAAACTATTAAGAATAAAATATAAATAGCTTATTGGGAGGGTACCCGATGGTAGGGTATCATACCCCGATAGTAGGTTTTTGACTGGACGCATCTGCATATCCTGAGAGATGACATAAAATGAAGCCCTACAATGGAGAAGTGACGGAATGAGAAAGGTGGGGGAAACGGGAGATACCCGACAAAATCCGCCGGCCAACGACAATGCCCGCCGCATTTCCCACACGCGAAAAATCCGGGCTGAGTCCGCTGGGGATCGTGCCCGGATTGCCTTGGCGGGAGCCGAGTGATCTGACCACTCGGACACCGCAGCCCTTACTACAGAGAATAGGAAAATACAAATAAACAGTGAGTTTTTTTGGTCAACAGGAAACACAGACTACATAAAGTTCCATAAATTGAATCGGATCAAATAAAACAAGGACAGGGAAATAACAAAAAAAAAAAATAGTTTGACCGAATTCAATTCATGGAATTTTATGTTTTGTATGTATCCTGTTGACTAAAGCATACTGTGCTTCTTAATATTTTCATGTTCTCTGAAGTTTTCTTTGACAGGCTTCTTCGTCGTAACGAAGTAGGCCTGTACGCGAAAAATTGCATCCAGTCAGCACTGTCATCGCACAATTCTTTCAAAGATCAGAAATAATTTAAATTTGTATTCCGTCTGGGGAAATATTTGTCCAATCAATACAAAATTTAACACTGTGACAGTTTATGGTGACAAATCACGAGAGTAGTTTGTTAGTAATCTCTAAGTTACGTAAACCGGAGGTTGTTGCAGTTGAAACTTCCTAACTGGCAAGGAAAGCGAAAAATTTGCGATAATGGGTATAAAGGAAACCGCAATTTTGAAAAGGTCTACATTTACATACGCTGCTAGAAGTTACCTATCCATGTACGCCTATATTAGGATGATGAATTACCAAGTGAGAGGTTATTTTGAAGCTAGGATATACCTGCTATATAGATATATGACACATAAAACTTAAATTAATTTTTTAAACGTTTTAGTTCACATTTATTTAAAAAGCTTATTTTTGAAAACGTTTTTTTAAATCCCAGGTTACATTTTACCTTAGCTGACTTGAATATTTTCGCATCTTGCCATACTAACATAAAACTACAAACAATAAATACACAGTCTAGTTTTAAAAGAACTAAAACGTTGGCGCCTGAATTAGTAATGCTAAAAATTTTTCTAATACAGTTTCCAGAAGCACCCATACTGAATTACGCAACTTATGAAATAAGAGCCCTTAGTTGCCATTTTACGCTCTTAATATGGTCGAAAATATTCCTCCTAGCAGGACAACCTTGCGCGTCTTCACTGGTAAACGTTTTCGTATCGTAAATAGGCCTATATATACACTGCGCGCCAGCTTTGATGGCGAGTGGCAGCTACTGAGTGAAGGGCACATTCAAGGAATTCAAGAAGCAAGCCGCTGCAAAAAAAAACCTAGTAGCCTATAAATACTGGAATGAAATTGATCTATGTAAATTATCCATTCGAATTTAAAATGGCAGTAATATGATATGCAACACGTTCCAGCTCGTTACCTGCCAATTTACATGGCGCGTGCTGTACCTGCGAAATTTGCGTTATAATTTGGTGACAGTCTGGAATGTATTATTTTATGTATATCTGAATTCAGTTTGTGATTTCATTTGACACAAACATTCATAATTTCTTTTGACCCAAACATTCATGCGGTGCTTTTACGGGTGTGACCGCATTAAAGACGATTTGTCACTCTGAAACGAAACATTAATTTTTTTTGTCAAAACCGTTTACCACAGTAGACCACGGAATTGAGAGTCTACGGCAGATATCGAACTAGAATACAAAATCTCGCAGTCTATCCTGCAAGTATGGCAAGTATCTACCTACAAACTCCGATCGACCGACATAAACATGATATTTGATATGGTGTAGAATGTGCTGGTTAGAGCACAGCTTTAAGTAAACACTGTTCTACACGTTTGTTTACACGCGCTTACCTGAATCACGGTGAGCACCATGTATTTGATCTTCTTTACTATGTTATGTCACCCACAATGCACAATAAACCACCACGTATGTCGGCTTAGTAACTGCGCGTTGACATATAGTTCCATGTGCCAAAGATGTTGTGGACAAACAACTCGCCTTCCTTCACACTTCATAACACGCCGATTCGGGTATATATTCATGATGAGTTGCTTCCGTATAGTGAAAACAAGAAAGAGCGATAATAGGATTCTGCACATGTGACAAACATATCGCGTGACAGTAGGCATGATGTTGTTAAGCATAAACTGACCATGCGACACTTGTTAGTTATCAGTAAAATATGCCCTATATTAATTACACTTCAAACATTATTACAAAAAAAACTCTATCTTATTAAGGCAATTTACAACATCATGATTGAGGAATAAACTACATTTTGTAAGACAGTTTTAAAGCTGAAACATATTTAATACGCTACTTACAATTGGCGTATGGTTGGTTGATGCATAACACAGCCCTGCTCTACGCTTATAAGAGAGTACAACTGTTTGCCATAGAGAGCATTTTAACAGTTTTAGTGTAGGATATTCTGTCCAAATGCTGAAGAAAATCACTTGGTTCCAGCTTTGCTTGTAGAAATTCTTTTCGCTTGGAACTACGGTAGATAAGGATTTGATAGACTTACGCATACATGAAGCCACTGACGCAGTAGTCGCACGATATAGGTCTACGAATACGAAAGTTACGCATACAGCAGTAAACAAATACAAACACGCGTAAACATTGGCTGTACTTAAATAAACACGTCCTCCACATCGTAGACGTAAGAGGTCACGTGATCGTAGCCAGAGCAAGTACATATTTGGATCAGGATTTCGCTACTGCGCAGTACAATCAACACTTGGCTCCTAATTTCAACACGTGTAGTGGACGTCAGTTGGCCGGTGAATTTTCTCGAGGTACTCCTATAGTCTGTTCGAAATGAGTGACTATTTCACTCTTACTGCTCTGACACATCTCGGCTTAGAATATGGAAAATATCTCTTATCAGAATGCGCCCTTACGCACTGACCAAAATCTCTTTGCTCAGTACGTCACGAAGTTTGCTAAACATCCTGTACATTTTAAGATTTATAAACAATAGAATCATTCTCAGACGGTATCATTCAGTTTACTTTTCCTATTAAATGACAAATTTTGTTTACATGACGACTAACGAAAGGGGCCCTTATTATCTAACGGTACAATATTTTGAAGTACTTAACATATTCGTGGCTTACTTACGCTAGTCCTAAGAAACGGAAACTGTGGTGAATTCAGAAGAAACATTCTAATAGAAAGTTATTGGTATGCAAGAATAAGCGGAAGATACATTCACTGTATAATAGGAGAAGAACATAATTACAAAGGCAAAATAAAGGTAAGTTAGGCAAGCTTTACGTCTCGTCAACAGAGAGGTCGTTAGAGACGGCGATGCACAACTATACAAACTGGTAGGAAATGGAAGTTTAGTCAGTCATGGAACCGTCTCAGCATATTCAATGGGTGTAATTTCGGAAAACAATAGAAATCCGAAATCATAATTGCCACAGCCCGGAAATCCAACATGTACACCCAAATGCGAGTCCAGCGTGTTATCATTGCGCTGAAGAAGTTCCGTCGGAAAGATATACATGAAGGAAGCTGAAGAAAACTTCTTTCAGAGTCTCTGGAAATGCCTTGCGACGTTCAGAATGTATTGTCTCTTCCGCCAGAGACGTAATTTCCACGTGCGGGTACTTTGGCTTGAAATTCGGACCGGAGGATTCAATCAGGACAGAATGGCGGGAAAAGAAAGGCAAGTAAGGTAAGCATATGATAGAGATGTAGGAACTTTCGTGTTTTTCAAGGACTTCCCTCTATTTCCGCGGATCGATAACAAACTTTCTTGAAGTTGTGTGAATCCTTTAAAGAGGGCGGGGTAGCGAACCTTTGCGCGTAAAATATGACTCGCTGTATTAGTTCACGTTCCACTCCTTCTCTGTCGAACTGAACAATTTTGGGGTGGTTTTCCCTACAAGTTTCACCAGAGCAGGGGATGAACTTTCCGGAATTTACGGCAACGGAACACAGGATCACTTCACTGAAATACGGTCTAAAGAAGGGTAGTTCTTTCGCAACTGCGTGGGAATAAACAACTAGTCTCAAATATTTACGAGATATATTAATGCTCTTAGAAACACATATATTCACCAGAATTATTTATGTTCACACTGAGAACACGCACATAAATTCTAAGTGAAAATTGTTGTTGATATTGCCAAGAATAAAAACTTAGAAATAAATTACTATCTTACATGTAAACAAATATAAATATATTATTTGCGACCAAGTTAAATCAATTGAAAATTGGAATATCATATAAGTAATTGCCTACAAACGTTACATATTTAGAGCTAAAATTGAATCTGAAGACAGAATCTCTCCGCACAGAGTATCTGAGGCAACATAGGCTGTTAAATGGTTTTTTATTATAGGACAGTCAACGTCATGGAAGATACAGATAAGAAAACAGATCAACCCCCGCACCGCACATTAAATTGTGATGTTTAAGGATTGTAGTTGTCAGCAGGTATACTGACTTATAGGCCAGCTGATTTACTCTCGTTTACTTGTTTACTCGCCTACTCAAACAGAGACCAGCTACGACTTATTGTTGACACAGGTGGGAAATATAATAGATGGACATTCCTTACACCTCCGGATAGGTAACCTTTCCAGAATTTCACGGCTGGGCAGAAAATTTAAGGGCGCGGTCTACCGCAATTTTCATCACCATTTTATAATTTTTTATTTGTACCAGATATTTTTTTTCTTATTTCAGACACGAAACATGACTAAATTTGGCTCTTATGAAATTTTTTTTATCTCTCATAGTTTTCGCGTGATGGCTTGTTAAAGTCATATTTTGCATGTTTCCGTTTTAACGACTACACTAAAACTATAACTGATATACCAAACTAAAAAAAAAATCTCAGTGGATGAAGACATTGCAGGCTAAAATGACATGCTCATAAAATTAAAGAATAAAAATTATTATAATTTAAAAAAAAATGCTGAAACTGAAAATAAAATACTTGAAAAATTAAATATTTTTTTAAAATACAAACAAATTTTATTCTTTAATTTTATGAGCATGCCATTGTAGCCTACAATGTCTTCATCCACTGTGATTTTTTTGAGTTTGGTATATCAGTTGGTTTTAGGGTAGTCATTATAACGGAAACACGCAAAATATTACTTTAACAAGCCATTACGCGAAAACTATGAGAGATAAAAAATTTTTAATAAGAGCCAAATTTAGTCACATTTTGTGTCTAAAATAAGAAAACAAATATCTGGTACAAATAAAAAATAAAATAATGATGGTGAAAATTGCAGTAGACCGTGCCCTAAGATAGTCAGATAGGATACGTATCAGAATTTCAGTAACGCGTTAGTAAATTTATTTTTAAAAATGCATGTATTTCTACAAAGCTCGAAAGTATTTTATTTGGATTTTTCAAATTCGTGAAACTATGATTAGGGGTTTGGAGACAAGGCTTTATTTAGAATTCAAATATCTGTAAACTTGCCCATCTCTGCGCATTTTAATTGGCTATATGCGTAAGATACTGTAAAAGGAGATTCCAAATTCACTGTACAGTTACCTAGAAGGACTGTGTAAACATGGCAAGATAAATCTGTCTCCATAACTAGCATTCTTCGCGAAATATAGGTAAGCTATCTGAAGGCCATGGTATTTTTAAATAGGCTACTTCACAAGGTTTATGTGATACACAACTTTATTGAGATTTTCCAGTGACTCAAAAAGAAAATTGAATCATTGACAGGTTTTTCATAATCCTTACACTGCTTGCGATTTCTTAATGTTAATTGTGCTGAAATTTTACATGTATCATTTAAAATTTCCTTCAACTGTGGTACTGGCGATGCATCGTTTATATCTAAATCCGCTCTTATCTCAGAATAATATACACCTGAATCCGAAAAGTATTTTATGCAGGCTTGCATTTATTCCTGACTCATAGCCTGAAGCTGTTAAATTCTTATAGAAATTTGCAAATTAATATATTTGTAAAAGACACGTAATATAAATTGCACGTTTTTTATTTTCTTATAAGTTCAGGCAACTTTTATAAGTCTCCCACAATAAAAATTATATGTTATGTAACACGTTTACGTTTACATCTGTTATTCAATTACGCACATTTAGTTTTCCATTTTTAAACTAACTTAAACAAAGATCTCTTTAATGTTTTATTTATGTTAAGCTAACCACCTGTTAAAATTATTGAATATTGATTTGGCCCATGTAAAAAAATTTCATTTGCAGCACTAAACAAAATTCTTAATCTGTTTTAGAGTAATTAAACTTTCCATATATTTTACATTTAGCAGAATTATGCTACGATAGGACAGCTAATTGTAAAATTATATTTTATATTACTAATTTTTAACATATTACTGGCATTCAGATCGTAATTTTAATGTCAGGAGAATATGATGTGTCATTGCATTGATATGATATCTTAAATAACTTAAGTTTCTACATCGCAGCCACAACAAGAAAATTCCGGAAAAAGGAATATGGTAAACTGATAATTTATATCGTGATGTAAGTTACCTTAATATCGAGATAAACACCCTTTGCAGACTTTACAAATTACGGAAGGAAATGCACACCGAATTCACTAGGTTATATACGAAGAACAGGTATACGTTATTTCGACATTAAGTTACCAATTTATTACCCATTACATATCAATTAAAATGTTTAACATATTTCTGTTACCGAAATTAGAATGTAAGATGCTTACCCTACACATATATTACAGGTTATAAAGATTTTGTTATTCATAACTAAAACGTAATCGTCTTATCTCTGGAAAGAGCACGGTTGGTTTCAAAAGGCGTCCTTTTTAATATTATACAGTCTACTGAAACAAATAAGTACGGTTTTAAGGTATTGTTACCTGCCTGTGCAGTAACATGGTATAAACTACATTTCTCAATAAATTCAGGAAACATTTACTACACACTGAAAATATCTTAGATTAAAATAATTTAATGACATTTACGGAAACCTTCTAGATATCACGGTACTGCTTATTTTGTCACATGTTTACCATTTTTATTTGGTACTATACAACATATCGGAAAAAAAGTTTATTTCTTGAGAAGGGTTTTTTTGTTAATAATTAACGTTAATGCCAGTGGTGAAAATTCAGGACTATATATATTTCGCTCGTTGTAAATTATAAGATGAATAGGAATATAAATATTTTACTAACAAAAATGGTCAATTGACATTAATAGCAATAAAACAAATTAATAATTTAATAATAATACATTATGTGTGGAACTCCAGTCCATTAAGATATATAAATCATAAATACAAGACGAAATCCACTACGTCGACCACCTATAAACACATTCTTTACAACAATATTTTCCATCAATCAGGTTTGCACAGCTTACAGCTGACGATATTTTCATAAAGCTACGCTGAACGTAATGCATATCTTATTAAAGCAAAATTGCTACGAAAAAACTTTAGAAACACCCTTAACCAATTTTGTTATAATGTTTTCAAATGTTTGCATATTATATGTAAAAGCTTAACGCTATTAAAGCACAGAGCAATGATGCTGTTTTTTTAAACTACACTATCGTTTTAGAATAACGTTGAAATTATTTTTTAAAATATCCAGGGAAGAAAATTAAAGAGTTTCACTAAGAAGGCGGGGCCTGACGAGGCAATATTGGAGACATATCTGTAAAATAACAAAGTAAATTGGTTCCCCAGTGAATACAACGTTCGTGCGCTTTTAAATATTTGAAACGAGACTCAACTCGTTTAAAAATAAAACTGTACAGGTTTTCTTATTTTTAATGAACTTACAGACATTCTTTCAAAGTATACAATAATCAGTGACCGTATATATTGTATGGGACTTTTTAAAATACAGCTTCAAAATCAGAAAATCAAAGCAATTTAAATTTGAAAGTTCTCAATGGAATAATGTCCCATAAAATACTGTATGCTAATGTGGGTGCTCATACATAAATAATTACACAGCAGTTTACTTGGATATTTTACAAAAATATCCACTTTCGTTCCTTTGCACTTTTTAAAAATAAATCTGAATAAATATCATCGAGATGTAATAATAAAACGTTTCAGGGTAACCAGGTAATAAAAATACGAGAACACTTCAATAATTTCGTTATTTTTAAAACAATAGTTAAAACAACATATGAAAATTACTAACGCAATTATTTCGAAATAGTATCGAAATGAATATAGTATGAAAATGTACAAATATTTGTGTTGCCTTTTTCTGTATAAAGACATATTTATTTTAAAAATTTTATAACATTGAATTTCGTAGTGAGGATTGAACTGGAATTATCAAAAGCAATTTAATGGACTCTGTTATTAATAAACATGAACTTATAGAACCTCGTAAGTTCAGATTTACAAAATTTTGTATTACGGGGGGATTTAGTGCTAAATTTCATTGCGCTTCTAGTGTTAAAATCTGCTAAATCTACTATTCGTTACCTTTCTTCTATGCTCAAATTTAAAAAAAACATCGTACCTATGGTGTAGCATGACTACGAAGATTTTCTTTTTGCTCTCCTGTAAATTTGCTGAAATTCTCTTACGAGGTTTTAGAAGTAAGCCAATGATATGAGGGTATCTGGGAATCAATACAACTTATACAAACAAAGATGGTAGATGGACACGCTAACTACATGGATATCAAATAACAGTTAATTGTGGATATGGCTCAGGGCTTCAAATTCTGTCCAGGCAGGAACCTAACTCTACACTGAAATACAATTTGCGAAACTGGTGCAAGTAGCTGAACAAAACCTTTCAAACGTACTATTTTGAAATTTTACATGATTTTCTACTTCTATCTAAGCAAAACGTGTAGGCTAACTACCATATAATTAGACGAGCTGGTACATCGCGAAAGTGTTTTGTGCCAACATACCCTTGAAAACGCTGTAATTAACTGCAGCATGCATGACTAATAAAGGATTTTTCGAAATTCAATGATTAAGGGGCGAAAAGGGGTGAAATGTGTTTTAAAAGAATCCTTGATATCTTATTAACCGGGAATGCCATCATAAATTTTTTAACTTCATAATATTGCCTAAATAAATGCATATTCGCAAATTTTAAACTTAAACCATTTCACATAGTGAGGTGTTTTTTTTAAAATGATGCTTAAGTAAATATCTAAAAAGGATTTTTAGAAATTTTCGAAATTTGTACTTGAAAGCTCTTAAAAAAGTAAAACGTGATTGTTAATTAATCCCACTTATATTCTAGACCAGTGGAAACATCGAATGGTTTTTGCTTGAAAATAAATCTTACGTAAATATAAAAAAAGTAATTTCAGGAATTTTTCGAAATTCGTCCTTGAAACTGTTAAAAAATAAAATGTGAATTCAAATAATTATCTGTACCGCTTATGCCCGTTGAGATATCGAGATGATTTTTTGATAAGAATGCAGATTATGTAAATATCTACAAATCAAATTCAGGTTTTTATGAAATTCGAAAATTAAGTACGTGAAAACAAGTAAAATGTTACAGTCTCCCGAAAAAAGAGAATGATCACGGATAAATAATTCAACAGTCGTTTCTTTTTGCCAACCTACTCATAAATAATACCTCTTTGGACTGTAGCCACTATATACGAAAGAATTATCACGACATGCCTTTAACATTCACTCAGGTATTGTATAAAGTTTGTGGTGTGGAAGGGATGGGGTTACGGGTTCGTATCCCGTGCAAGATTTTGCGATGGGAATTACTGTGACATCATACGAACATATTGCGTGCGCTCTTTACACTGAGCTAAGACAGATAATTATAGTTCACTGTTATTGAGTACGCTAGATGTTAAATGCCTTCATCACATATTTTATCCAGAGTTACTGTTTACATTACATAATTTCACGCGGGCAACGTCGCAGCCGGCCGGCTAGTATGTATATTATAAAAAGAAAATAACTGTTGCACAAAAACCAGTATTGATTTATGATTAATTTGATTAGTTATTGATTGCATTTCCCTAGCGTTATGGTGATCGTTTGAATTGCCCTGAACAGCCTTGCGTGTTCTACCAAAGTTACCATAAGATGAAACAGCGAATGGGAGTCCCTTAAGGGCATGGGCCCGAGTTTCTTCGCATTTAACGACATTGATTTACGTAATAGTTGGTATTTTTTTTTAAATACCCTGCTAACTACGGCGATATAGTAATATATACTACAAAAAACATTCGAATGCGTATGTTCACAACTATTTCAGACATTTTTGATTCTTTAGCAATATACTTCTCTTCTCAATATAAAAAGCGTTCCTGTCGAAAAGTGATATCCTACAAAAAGACTGAGCACTGCCGAATATATTTTAACACATATATCCTTATTTGTGCTCATACTCACGCTCCCAAGAAATCATAACGTACATTGTCGCGTACACAAGATAATGTAACCAGCATAAAAATCGCTCTGATAGACAGGAGGGGACCGGGAACCGGTATTATAATTATTACAAACAATCCGCGCATTGCATTAGTTGATATTTAATTTTTAATTTCTATCCGTCTGATGTTAATCCAGGATCGCTAACGATTTAACTTATGTGTAAAAACTGATTTTTATTCCTGACAACGTATTGTTAGCCTAGGGTCGATAACGGCCTAACCCATGTGCATGAACTGGTTTCTAAATGTTAATTACTATCCGTCTAGTGTTGAAGCAAGGTTGATAACGATTTGACTTATGTGCATGAACTGATTTCTGATCGATAGTTACTATTCGTATAGTGTTGACCAAGCGTCCACATCGATTTAACTTATGTGGATGAACTGATACCTGATTGTTAAAAATGATCCAACTAGTGTTACCCAAGGTCGATAACGACATAACCCACTTACGTGAACTGATTTATTTTTGCTGATTACAATCCCACTGTCGATAACAATCTAACACATATACATTGACTGGTTTCTGTATTTTAATTACTATCCAACTAGTGTTAATCCCGGGACATTAAAGATTTAACTCCTGTGCATGACCTGATTTATAAGTGTTTATTGCTACCCGTCTGGCGAGTGTTAAAACAAGAACGGTGACTACTTAACCCATGTGCATGAACTGATTACACATTGTTGATTACTAGTTGCTTAGTGTTGATCCATGGTTGATGGCGATCAAACCTGTGTCCATGATGCTAATGATTGTTAATTACTATCCGAATTGGGTTAACCCAAGTTCAATAACTATCTGAGACATGTGGAAACGTTACGGACTCTACCTTTCTCGCATTTTTGAGCGCTTCGGTCCTACTCCTCGTAATCCATCACTTATTTATCTTAAAGTATCATTTCATATAATCACTCGGTGTTCGGCAGAATTTTGTGTGTCACTCCTTGTCCTTCTCTCCACTCTCCATACTAGTCTTACTGAAGAGTGTATATTTTTGTGTGTTGTAAAATACGATAGTTTCTTCTGACTGCGAAAGAGCGTCTTCCAAATTTCTTGTCTTACGAACTGTTTATTTCGCTCAGAACACAGTATTCTGAGAAAAGAAACATGAGAATTTTACAATGGTACACTTTCTGTGAATTATTAATATGCAGCGCATATGTATTTATTTAACATACAGGACGTAAATATTCATGTATTTTTTAAGCTCAACGCCCAGATATAACCCGAATTAAGGACACAGCTCCGCTGGGGAGATCTCCGAGGATATGACGAAGAGTGGCTCAACGCTTGAGCTGCTCGCGTTGTGCATAATTCAAGCACCTCGGAGACACGTTCACTCCGGGCTGAAGGAGTTAACCTATTTCCCCAACTTCCATCAACCCATCCTCCTTCCCGACAACATGCCCACAGACGATGCAGTCTCTTGCCGTCGAATAGACTTCCTCTTGTCACCCCTGCACGCCAAGGGGATTATTCAAAAATAAGCTATTGCTCATTACCGAAGTTCCCAAAGGGGAGGAATGAAGCCAGCTAAAAGCCAAAGACAGTGAGGCAATTGGTGAGCGAGGAAAGAGCTGACCTTGTTGACCCATTTCCATGTCCAGAACGTGTTCGTTCTAGCATAGTGGTTCCAGGGGCGTCATTTTAGGTTTTTCTTGAGGAGGGAGGGCAAGATTTTTTAGCGACAGTAACTTTGTTGCATAATTTTTATTAAATTAGCATTCATAAATTACAAACCTTAATTAAAAATCTTAAGTTTTATGAGCTTAGGTTAGTATTATTTAAATAACAAAATACACAAATTTACACACATTACCTTCTAAATCCAAGGGGCCATCTGTCCTCTGCCCCCCTCCCCTTAAACGACGTCCCTGGGTTGTTATCTTCAAAGTGAGCACTCTAGAATAAACATTTTGTCATAAATAATAACTTAAAAATAATATATATTTGTGCTTGAGACATTAACTTTTGTGTACGATACAGTCTGTACACACTGACTGATACTTAGGGTGACTAGTTTATATTATAAAGTGACAGAAAATTATACATTATCTTAAAGGATGAGAGTAGCTAAGGTGCTAAAAGTGCTCACTCCATCCTGCATCATATATATATATATATATATATATATATATATATATATATATATATATATATAACTACAACAGTACGATATTACCGCATGCGTCTAAGTCCTAAATGATGTATTTTTTTCTTCTTTGCCATATGAAAACTGAGCGTTTAACGGTGTTCAAATGGGGAAAAATAGTAATTTTATACTTATGTATGAAATAGCATTAGTTTTGTAGACATTACTTGGGAGCAAATCTTCCTGATAAAAAAATAGCTCATTCAGTTTTTTCCGTAATAAAACTTAAAAAATAAAATTTTTTATGATTTTAGTTTTTATAAGCCGTAAAACCAACGAACACAATGAAATAAAAAAATTCACTTCAAGTCTACACGCCACTGGATATTCCATGACACGTTATAAAATCAGTTGCTTAATGTATGTGTATTAAAAAGAAATTATAAAATGTTAATTTTTTGGACTTTTTACCTATTTTTTAAATATAATTTTTCAAATGGATTTTAAAATATGTCAAACAGCGGCCCGTGACATGTAGTTTCAGAGTGAAATTATTTTATTTCAAAATGCGCGTTGGTTTTCGCAGCTTATAGTAACGTAAAGCATCCAACTCTGGCTTTCAAACGTCACTATGGGAAAACTGGCTGAGATAATTTATTTTTCATAAGAGGAAAATGTACACTCAGCTAACGTCTACAAACCTAACACAATTTCATTCAAGATTTTTCCTCAATTGGACGGCTTTAAGCACTAAAATTAATTGTTTAGTAGTTTTTACTATTGTAGACAAACGCGGTGTCTATAGAGAATATTACATTTAAATAAAAACACTATCGAAATAAATTTTTACGGAATTACAAGATCATTTTGCAAGTGAAGGCACGAGAGCGACTCTCTGCAGTGCGCTGTCTAAATTGGATTTTTGTCATGAGCAAAGCTATATATATATATATATATATAATTATAGTCTATGTGACTTTACTGCTTGCCCTAGCTACAAAAATGCCATCGCTAATTTTTTGTTTATTTTGGTGAGACTCATATTGCCACAGGGTCCTTTCAATTGTGTGTTTTTACAATTAAGTTTTTTCCTCGTAGGGCATTCTGGAAAGAAAAAAACTGGGTTTCTGCCATTTATGAGAGCCCAAAAAAATAATATATTTTTAACAATTATGCATATTTTTTGATCTACACTGGCAGAGTTTTAAGTGTGATTAATTTGTAGATCGACCTATACAAACTGAATGCATGTAACGTAATGCTAAAAAATAACAGTTGCAACGTGTTACGTCATATTTAAAGCTCAGTATAGAGTGTGAGAAGACGGACGCCATTCGAAAGGCTTGCGTTTATAGACGACGAGGCAAGTGGAGAGTTACGAAACGCCGGCTATGTTGCTAGAGCACTCGCGGGCAAAATCGCTGTCATGTTGTGATTACATAAAGTCCAAAACGGCAAAACCATCACATTATTCCAACAGATTGTAGCTGGGGACTAGATAACTTTGCGAATTGATTTCAGGAGAAGTTGGAATTCAATCACATATTAATATAAAGTTTTATTGGCGCGCTTTCGAATGCATAGGGTGTGTCAACATAACTTCCTTTCTTAACACGGCAATAAAACCCATTATGTGATCAGAAAGTTTAAATTTTAGTTTTTTATATTGTAGGTACATATATAAAGATTCGTTTTACGCAGGTTTAAAAATCAAATCAGTTAGGTAACGCCCCCTATCATCCATTCGCTGAGTAAGCCGATTTTTGGCGTTTTTTATGAAACTCATCAGCATAGCAGTGGGTAATTTCTGTCTGGATGTTGGCCTTCAGGACGCGTAGACATAAACGCGGAATATCAAATAACAAAAATATCACAAAGGGCCAAATCTGGGGAGCGGGCTGGCCACTTCAAATCGCCATTTATTGAGATGAGGCGCTCCGGGAAGTGTTCCCTCGAAACATCCATCGATGCCCCTGAAGAGTTGGCCGTTGCTCCGTCTTGTTGGAACCAAATGTTCCATAAGTCCAATTCATCAAGCCGATGGGAATAAAATTCCTCTATCATGTTCACATACGCTCCTCGCTGGTTCAACGCATGATGGTGATTGACAGCGGTTCGAAACAATCTTTTACACTCACGCCTCTCGAATGAGACCATTCCCGCCCCGTTAAGACATCTACAGCCCGAATGTCGCGCATTACAAAACAGGAAGTTACGTTGCCGCACTCTGTATTTCGCCGAAAAGGAACCTATTAGGAAACAATGACAAATTTCCCAGTTACATTGTCTGATGTACAAAGGTATGTTCAATTAAACGTGCTGTATATTTTTAATACACGCCACTGCAATATTATGTCGTCCCAGAAATCCTAGTATGAGACAAATAAAAAACAAACGAAAAACGAAAAGTATGTATAAGATAACAAGGCCAAGTTTGGCTGTAGTCAACACAACCACAAACCAAAACACCAGAACAAGAAATATCAAAGAAGGAATTAGTCAACAACAGATAACGAAAAATTAAAGCAAATATCCAAAATGAAACGTCGAAAGACAAAACAAATTAATATGTAAAACTCAGGACACCACAAGTAAGACAGAACGGACAATACTAAGACGAAAACAATGTTCGACACAAGACAGTTTAACAACGATGACGTCACAGACAAGAGACAAGATGTTACAACGATGAAGACACAAAAGAACACAGCATATTTCTGAAGACAAACTTTTCGCTACGTTTCTGGAGCTGACATCTGCTCCCGTCTTCAGGTGAAGTAAGAAAACAAACAGGTAAGTCTGGTGTGTGCGGAATATTGTGACAGTTCGCTTAGTCAGCAAAAATATTCCAGTTCATAATTGTAGCAGTAGAGACCTTGGAACATTACGGGAAGATTTTAATGCTAGGTTCTAGTGGGCATTGCATATCACTGAAGGTTGTGTATCGATATTGGTTACCGTTTACTTAAACCATTGTTTCTCACTTCAACAAACCCGGTTATAACTGGAGAGCGAAAAAATTTGCGGGTTCGCTGATTAGCCTCCAAGATTATCTGTTTGCTCAAGCAGACAGTAGCAGTTCATAAGCTGCTGGCTGACACTGTGAAACAACACGATTTGGCTTCTATTTCTAGCTTCATTATTATTGGCTCAACGCTCTACAGGAGGAGTCAAATAAAACAAGGGCCAATTGAGAAAGTGATACGAACTTAT
Organism: Medauroidea extradentata; assembly: GCA_003012365.1. Taxonomy (NCBI): domain Eukaryota; kingdom Metazoa; phylum Arthropoda; class Insecta; order Phasmatodea; family Phasmatidae; genus Medauroidea; species Medauroidea extradentata. The sequence continues at coordinate 40,593 of PNEQ01051974.1, forward strand.
ACTTATTTTAACTCTTGCTTATGTCCAAAAAAACGCTAATTTTTCAGGTCCCTAGTTATAACTGAGCAGCTTTAATATATAACGTGTGTGATTTGTATCATAACTAATTACACTCGTGTCACCAATCGCATCGCCCAGTAATAGTAGGGTAAAGGTAGGCAAACAGTTTATTGGTGACTATGTTGGCGGTAAACATTTTTTTTCGATTTTCAAATATCTCTAGTCATCATGAATAACCACGACTGTGAATAACTATAGATTTTCCCGATTCTCTCTGAAAACTGGACACAAATGTAACACAGATTCTTTGATATTTGCCGACATAGTTTTTTTACACAGATTTAAATTATTTTTAAACACAAGCAAAATATATTACGCAATTCCTTTAAATTATATTCAAGTTAAATAGCTATTTTATTAGACAGTATACAAGTCGAATACTTATTTAAGGATTTTAACGAGCTCAGGATCTTCTCTTAGCAGGGGCGATGATCCAGATTGCAATGATGCAGTTATGTAGGTATGTTATGATTACAGTGTTGTTAAATAAGGACGCCTTCTGAATTACCTTCATTACCATTCGCAATTGTTCTCCCACATGCACACTCACTGTCACAAAACTTTCATTGACAATCTTTGTATTGAAAACATCTAACCATACATTTGTACTTATCATCGGACATCAGTTAACAATCTAATTCAACACGTGTATCGTAAATCACGAATATTATTTATATTGCTACGTCATTGTAAAATTACTTATGCGAAAAGTAAGCAATAACAATTAACAATAAAGCTAATTAATTGTTAATACTATTAAGTCTCAATGAAAACGCGTATATATCCGCACGAACTAGGCAGACGCACATCAATTTAATTTTGAGAACACGCACTTTGCATACATGTAACGCACACTGACACACACATTTCTGCGTTCGATTTCGTACACATGCACTCTCGGTCATTTGGAACAGCACTCAAAGATCTTCAGCTTACTTAAATTGATTTTGTGGCCACGAAGTTGACAGCAAAAAGCCGATTGGAACACGGGGAGAAAATCTGGAAGTGAGAAAGGGGTCCAGTTCTCTTTCACTTTTTTTTTAACTTACAAATTGTCTAAAAAAGTTGCGTTATTTTCACAGAATACGTTTATTATAATTTTATAAGTAACGTACTTTTATTTCTTACATTGTAAACAAAAAGTAAACCGACAGTAAAGAGTGACATAACCTTAATATCGTGAAAAGCAAAGTTACTGGTTTCACATAATTATTAAGGCTTTGTACACCTAGTTCGCTAGTTACCAACAGAGAGCAGGCATGTGTGGTTTCAGATATAAGTGGCCAATGTATTACACTTAAGGACTCTGCCTACCTCAGAGCTGCGGCGGCAGCAAGGATATGGCATTACAGGTAAAATTATATTCCTAAATATCTCAGTCACTTTCAAACCTACATATATGCCACCACTGACTTTCTTGTTCAGTACGATACGGCCCACGCAGCTTCGGAATTTTTTAGCAAGTTATATCAATGCCCTGAAAACTATGAGCAAATAAGTGTTTTCATGCCGATTAAACACTCGAACCCCTGTATTCATAAATTTGTTTTCACATTTTCGTTTACGTCTCAGTATTCTTCTCTTATAAATGTAGAAAATGGTTTTCATCCGAAAGTGTGACAGAGCTACACGGAATTTAGTTTAACATGTAAAACCCTATCCTTGCTCCCGCCGCGCTCCGAGGTAGGCAGAAGCCTTAAGATAACAATTAAAATGTTCTAACGTATTTCTGTTACAGAATTTCGAAGTCTCAGTATCACGAAGTAGGGTATGTTTACAATATTTTTATATGTAAGTTCGAAAACCAGTAAAAATGGTCCAACTCAGATGTGTTTCGTGTAAAAAATTTAAGGTATAGCCATACATTTGTACTTGCAATGGCACAAATGAAACTTTAATTATTAATTACATTCTCAACTTAAAAAAATAACTTGTTTGTACATTAAACCTTATACAGAAAATTTTGGTGCGTAAATAATTAAAAGAAAAAATACAGGACCTGGAATCTGCGTCTATACCATTGTTGAGATATTTGCAAATAAGTTTGAATTGGACTTTACGAGAATGGATGGGCTAGTCGACATGCTATTGCTTAAGTTTTGTTGAAAAAAAAAAAAACATGTGTTGCGCATTGTACGAAAATGTGTAAATTCAAGGATACAAATATTTGATAGTTTTCCATCCTTACATGTGTTATTATATGTAAAAAAGATACAGTAAGAGAAACTTCACACAAATGTTACTAGGAAAAAAAAAACGTGAACACATATATCTGACAAAAACACAAAAATTTACAGACATTTTACTAGAAGTTTGATATTAAGTTACACCTTTAAAGTAAGTGTTAAATACACCGACACAAGTAGCATTAATATTCAGGTATTTTACTAACATCTGTTGATGTAATAACACACGGTTATCATTGTAAAATTAATTGTAGTTAGTGTAGTTATACAACGGTTTAATACTTGTAAATTAAAATACCACTGTAGCAAATATATTAAGTAAGCTATAAGATATTATGTATGGTCCACGTAATTAAAAACAATATATGCAATTACGTAATGTGGAATATTATTTCTCGTAACTTATGGCGTACAAGTTCCAAAGAAATCTCTTCGTTAAATTTAGTTTTTTTGATAATTGTGCACAGTATGCCCAGATATTACTTGTTTACGTCAAGAGCATACACCAAAACTATTCCGTGTGTTACTGAATAAGTTCAATGCCAAGAAACTTTCTGCTTAGCAATGTGGTTGTTGACTAGTGGTTTCAGTTACACATTGCTACTATAGGTCGTTCGGAATAAAGTGAGCACTAAAAATTTAACCACTGAAAAATATCACTAGCCGTATTACTGCATAATAATTTACCATTAACAATAGTTACCTTACTGCTTGTATGGTTGGCAGCGAAATTACGCAATGTAGTTCTGTGCATTTCCCTACGTGAATTCAACAACACTGAAACAAAATCGACTGAAATCAACATAACTGTATTTTGTATACTTAATAAACTTTTTGTTATGAAACTGTATCGATTTTTACTGACCACAGGTTTAATCTTATACGCGCAAACATCAAGTGATGTGTCCAGAGAGGTCAGCTACTTCCCTTCGTCAGCCGTTACGCGCGGGAAGATATGAAATTGCTGAAAATAGAACTTTAGCAGGGCTTTTTTGAGTGTTCACTTTATCCCGAACCGCCTATACAAAGTTAGCGGGTTTGAATGTCCACGAAATGAAGAAATTTACATTTAACACAAACTACAAATAGTCAATTAAATAGTAAAAGGCAACTGTTTGACGTGAAATACGTAAATATTTAAAATGAAGCGTATGCAATATTTGTATAATTCTTAAAAAAGTAAAACAATTTTCTTATACAAAGTGTCCGTAAAGTCGTCATGCATTTTCGCACATTTGACCGGTACACAGGAAATTTAAGAAACTATTTAAATCTTCACCAAATGAAAGGAAACCTCATCAAGTTTCATACATACTCAGTGCAGTTCAAAATGGCTTCCATTTGTTGACCTATACACATCTAAACGGACGACCATGTATCATGACTTTACGGACATAACATACGTGGCAGTTATGGAATGTACATTTTTTTCGAAATAATTTTTCAATGTTACTAAAGCACGAAAATTTAAAACGCCTTTTTTCACTTTAAGTATGAGTTGTTTAACACAACTGCGCAAGCAATTACAACTAATGAGGCATGGTTGTTTAACATCAATATTATTTTTTTGTTACTGTGACATTGTTGTAAGAACACACGAAAATGTGTTGGTGAAAAATTACACGAATATTTTATACTTTATTACTATCAAACCAATTACATAAATAGAATCCCAGGGGGAACACCGTCAACTGCAACAGCAGGACACGAACCTGACAACACACTTTTTTTTTTTCGGACAAACGAATAACACAGACGAGACATAAAATACAAAAGACATTCGGAAGTTTACGAGGAAAACAGAGAACAGAGCACAAACAAAACCAAGAACACAACTCAACATTGTCTCTTAAACTCTATATCTGCTGTACGATTCATTATTAGTCATTTGTACTTGTAACACAAACATCAATGCGCAAATTTGCCATCTTATTCAGTTTATCAAAACGTAACACTTTTAAAATATATAAATTAATAAAAATATTTATAATTTAGAGTATGTTAACAGTCACTTTATTAATTGTATACATATAATTTATTTGTAGCCACAATTTTGCTTATTAATTTAGTGAATCTGACACTGGCAAGACAATCACATATAACTGAATATTCATCACCGTACAGCAATGAAAATTCAATAATTAAGAAAAATTGTATAATGTCTAATTAAAATCTAATTAAAACATATATTTCTTATATATTTTCGGAAGTATAATACACGCAATGAAGTGATCGACTATTTTGTGTACTATTTAAGATAATTTTTTTATTTCTGAGCATTTTCAAAGTCTTCAATCATTTTATTTCGTTAAATGTACGGCGGATAAAAGGCTAACATTGGAAACCAACTTCCCATTAAAAGTTATGCATAGAACCCGGGTCTCACATATTAAGATGCACGTTTCATTCCACATATTTGGTATGACGATGCTCCAACGTCGTGCAAAAGAAGAAATTCAGCGCGAACGAATATTGGAGTTGAGTATACCGCGTCTTCCTCGGCTTGTACAAAATATAGATGCTATCCGATTCACAACGATCCCCGCGTGAATATTTCATTGGCTCTCCTTTGCGTACTGCGAAGAGAAGAATTCGAATTGTCTTATCACCTTCGCAGAGAAGCGTCTCTTCTTCTTCCGCCCGTATACGCCAGGGTGCAATAGTAAGGAAGGAAAGCACATGTTTTATCTATACCGGGAACACACACCTTTCTCATAGGATGTGATACATTTCCAACTGAAAATAAAATGCGTTACCCCTCAAGTGAAATATTTCCATTATTTTTTTTTTTTTTTTTTACTAAATTGTTTGTCACACAGTTCGTCAAATCCTATTATATAACTAGTTATATAAGTAGAAATTTTAACTAACAAAATTATTTATAAAAGTAATTACTTCATTGTACATTTAAATGAAATAATTAAACTAAATGTTATAACATTTTCAAAAGTTAATTCGTACACAAATTATTTGCAAAAGCGGTCCTAAGTGAATACGTTTGGGTGTAAAGCTGATAATGTCGTATCGAAATTCAGTGGGTATATATGGTACCACAGCAAGTGGTGGCCATGCGTATTGAAATGTATGTGATATATTTGAAGCCACCTTTTTTGTGAGTGTCAATATGGCGACCCCTTGTTTGTTAACCTTTCACAAAGTGATACGTTAACCAAGCCCTTGATCTCCGTAAATGAAAAGTAATTTAACTTTGTTACTTACTCATATTATGTTCATTAATCACGGAATGGTTTTTATTATTCAGATGCCTTCAAAGGCCAGTGTCATATTGTAAAGCACAAAAAGTCACCCTCAATTACGTCACAGCACGTCATCTCCAGTATATTCTTACCTCCATGTACCATAGATGACATAACTACTCCACGTAGCATACAGTATTTCTATTACGCTGGTGCTAATATATTTGTAAAGAAGGGTCACATTTGTTACTTTTAAACAACGCGTTCTCCCAACATGGCTATCCAGGTTTGATTGCTCGTCGGCTATCTTCCAGCTCTCACAAATTGAAACATAGCAGACGTTGCCACTGACTGAAAAACATTTCTTAGGGAATACCTCTTCCCTTCCAGTAACATTCCGCTGCTTCAGATACATTGTAAAATTGGATTCTTCTTTCACAAGTAAGTTATTTTTATAAATACAAAGTTATTTCCTGTAAAAAAAAAAACAAATAGTATGTTCGTGGTAACTTACAACAAATAATAGCTCTTAATTTAAACTTTCAATAAAACAAAATTATTTACAATTATATCTTTAATTCTGATCGTAGAAATAAACTGATTTGACGATAACAATTGCAAAGTGTTATTACAAGCATACTAATTTTGGAAATAAATTATTTAAATGGACGGACTGGAATATGACTCCTTTTCAATACGCTTATTATTCGCACACTTTAACCTCAGACCGAATTAACTTGCGTGTAATTGATTAATTTTATTTGTTCAGGATACTGTCAAAATATTTAACTTTCATAAATCTGTTGCATGACTTTTATACGTATATATTTACAATATTCCAGCAAAATCATTCAAGAATGTGTAGTTTGTATACAACCTACCAATTCCTGACAAAATAGTGATTTTGTAAGAATATAATTACCTTACTTTTTAAAATTAATTAAATTCTTGCAGCTATACAAACAGACAAATTTGCAAAGAAAATCTTTTACATTTAGGAAGGGTTATAAAAGTTCAAAGTAATTCTTTGTAATTTCTATTTTTTATTTATTTTTTATATATAACACCGCTATTAGTACAGCGTGACAAAATATTTTTGGAGCAGTAGGGGAGAGGGTTAAACATTAAATTTATTTTATTAGAAAAGTTGCGTAAATGTGCAACAAATTGCTTCAGATGTATAACTACAGTACGACTGCGTCTATAATACAAAAAAGTCAATATTACTTATGCAGTAATAAAGAGGTGCAACGCACCAAATTTCTTTTGTTTACATCCAAATATATACTTCTGTTAATTCGAATTAAGAGGTAGGGGAGATACGAATTACTAGCTTCACTTCAACGCCGAACAACTATCCTTCTCTTCTTCCAAGGCTATGCCTGTGATATGATATTTGAAAGCGTTGAGCAATGCGAGTGAGAGAAGAGGTTTTGGTCAGCGCTTGACATCGAGGTCTTTAGCGCTGGTGAGGGGTGATAGGATGTGAGAATGGAGCAGCGTCGGAATGAATTGGCGGGGGAAACAGGAGATCCCCGAGAAAACCCGCCGACCAGCGGAATCGTCCAGCACGATTCCCACATGCGAAAATCCGGGGACCGACCCCACCGGGAATCAAACCCGGATCGCCTTGGTGGGAGGCGAGAGGTCTGACCCCTCGGCCACCGCGGCCCCATTGAGCAATGCGAGTGCAAGACTAAATGCAGTTTTTTTTAAACATATCATTGGAATGCAGATGTGTGTCAAAGAAAATTAAAAATAATAGGGAAACATTTATATAAAATAGCAATTTGTGCCTACTTTTTTGCTGGGCTTGAAAATTCTGATTCAATTATATTTATTTGCCCCAGAAATAATCCATCAGGACGTTATCGGATGAAGAGTTTATCATTTCTGAGCCTCGCATTACAAGTTAAATTGAGACAGCTAGAAGAATGCATGAAATATTACTAATAAACAGGAGTAATCTTTGTTAGAAATATGGTGGTTCTTCAAAAATAAACAGAATACCACTGTTAATGAAAAGCCAGTTTCCTGGCGCCAGGTAGCGTCGGAGATGACGTGGTATAAGCAAAGAATACGTCAGAGTTCGTGCTGAATAAATGATGTATAAAAACTTATGTAGTTTAACTAAGATTGTTGTAACTTCAAGATACATGCACAATATTAATTTCCGTGAACGGAATCAAGTCAGACAAAACAAGGATACATTTATAATTTGTGGACGTACGCATTGCTCATGTTTGGCGTACGTCCACAACCGAATAAATTCTAACTGTAAACTCCCATTGTAACAAACATTTTGAAACATCTCAAAAAGAACGATAACCAAATAAGAAAGACAGGAAAGGAAAAACCTAAAATAACCAAATGCAGACAAGACAGGTATGAGGCCTGCTTTGGCAAAATGACAAACAGATAAAATATATGAGCCACAATAATACGACGCAACGATGAGACCAAACACTATACTGTATTTTGTTTTGACTCGACGTGGTGTCATAATCTAGCGTTAATTTCTCGTGCCGCGTTGAAAAGTACCAAGATCCGTTTCGGATACTGTGCCCTATGAATGAAATAAAAATAATTTATAATATGTAAGATGCCCACTTAAAAATGTTAGGAGGCTGTTGGCGTAGAGGTATTATACACGCACGGAAGTAATTGCGTGTTCAACCGTAGTACTCTGTGGACGAATCTATATCCGAGCTGCTGAGAGCCGTGGACGAGATAAACTGGGCTTGGCGGAGGTACCTTGCTGGCTATTGTGTCCCCGAGAACAGAATCTCCTGAAACGTTTTATGGGGGGAGGGGGAGTGGGAGCTTGTCAGACGCGGAATGCCTGTACAGTGAGGCCATTACAAGCCATGGAAGGCGACGTGGGAAGACAAGGGAGCTGTAGTATATGCGAAGCTGCCGAGTTACTGGCAACACTGTCTTGGAGGATCTGATGAGATTGTGCGAGGGCGAGTTTCCTTCGCTTCGCTCCACCGTCAAGTTGCGTAAGAGGCACTTCAGCGAACTAGACATGGGCGTAATCGTTAGGATTTTCCCGAAAAATAACTAGGCACCATCTTGATTCAGTGCCTAAAGTGAACAACTGCAGTTCTACTTGATGGTTGTAGGCAACGTATATTTGTGCAGGATATATCTCATTTGACTGTGCGAATCAGAATAAGGTCGTTGAATTGCTGGTAGAATCCCAAAGGGCTTGATCGTAAAAAAAAACCCAATTGCTCACCACGAAGCAGATGTACAGATTTGAATTGAAGGCAGTGAACCTAGCTGGTGCAAAAAATTTTTCCGAGAAAATCGGGTGTACCTACATATCATCAAAGAATGTTACTGTTGATTTAGTGAAAAAAATGTATCTGGTTGAGTTTCATAACACTATATACCATGTCCATTCCCGTGGCTGGATGATGAAAAACTCTTATGCTCTTTGGGGCACGTACAACAGTCGCACTACTTTAATTCTAATCGGTCAAGTGAAGTGACAATCAACTTGTCACAAAGAAAAACTGCCTCAAAACCTTCAGAATATCAAGAAAGTCACTGAAATCTACCTTGCGCAAAAATATTTTCGCTAAAATCATTTGTTTTCTGCTATTGATCACGGTATAAATTTTGCTGTTTGAGGTGCTAATGTATTATAGACGTGTTCAGCGTACTTCATTGACGTATTTTGTGATGCTATTTGACTAGACTTATATGAATATCTATTATGATACACCTCGATTAATATTTGTTATTTGAATGTTACGTTACACTTTTAAAAATGTAACCTCTATTGATGAAATCCGGAATAAACGAAATTTCTAGGAAAGTAATATGGCGGTAAAAATGTTTGCGCATTTTGAATCTCCCTTTTTATCGCGTATCTCGTTGGTTTAAGTGACTATCAGCTTTTAGCCGCTGGTAGCCGAATTCATATTAGTATTCGTAATATTAGCCGTTACAATTATATAATAGTATTTGATTTACTACTTGCTACATTATTTTGTGAATCCGGGGTGCATAAATTAACGTTATTAACATTTTACTAAAAATCAACGGGTATATGTAAGTCAATATAAATATCCGCAACTGCACACAAAAAGTAAATAATTAAGGCAACTACGTTAGCCAATATTTATTCCCTGTGACCCGTTCTAGAAGGAATGTCTGTAACCCTTAATTTTGGTACCGTTGATCCTATCGAATAATAAAAATATCACGAATTAACATATAATAAATTTACCATATATTTTCTCACAATGTTTCATGAGTTTTCTAGACGGACTCCCAAACGTTAATGATTTTAATTTAAATGTTTAGTATTGATTTCAGGACACCTTACTCTACAGCAACAATTAAACCCTGTCCTAGTAAGCATCTAGACTAACTCTGGCACTTGGTTACGTATTACTGAAACAGAGAAACACTGGTAGTCTTATAAAATAATTAATTATCCTTGACGTAAATGAGTATAACTGGGATACTGCTGTATTTTCGTCTTGCATGGTGCAGCTATTGAAAAATATCTCTATAATATATTGCAAGCCGTTAACTGCAGTAAAAAATTGCTAGTATTTTAGCACGACAAGGAAATTTCGTGACATTTCGTAAATATGTTTTTCTAAACTTTTATGATATTTACTGTATGTGCTTTTTTCACTTCTGCTACCAACAAATAAACCCTTCCTGAAAAATCACAAATGTTTCATCTAGAGCGAGACAAGGGATGTTAACTTCAGCGAAACCTTTCTTCAAAAATAAAGTTATATATAATAGCTACGAACATTACTCAAGGCTTATTTCCTCAACAACTATCACGAAGCAATAATTAGGTTGCAGGTTTTAAAAAGGTGGACATTTAAAACTTATATTAATCTTCAGAGTTTGAATTATCATGCCAAATCCTGCCTAATCTGTGCAGTTACATTAATGGTAGAAAATAATTTTTAATGGGCACTATCTAAGTAGCGGAAGCCTGAATAAACGTTTAATTAGTACATTTACGATAGTTCAAATGCTTCGTAAGTAATACAGAAGTGTTGGTACGTAAACCAATCATAACAATACGCATGTAATGTGGAAACATTTAAATTTAATAAAAATAAACATTTAAAACAAATGCATGAATGTGCATTTAAACAAAGTGAGTTACGAGGGAGTGTATTTTTTGTCGATAGCTTATACAAGTAAACGGTATGTGCATGCTCAGTTTGTACATAAAATGAATTCGAGTTATGCTACTCTGAAAATTTACTTCAAAATGACGTATATTCAAATAAAATAAAAATTTATAATTTTAGACTTTGTGCATGGCTTGTTTTGCAATGAATCTAGGAATAAAATGTATTAAGTTTTGTAAATCGTGTATTTAATTAGATTTACAGGTTATCGTACCCACTGTACTCACTTTAAGGATCGTTTCAAAATAACTTTCTTGAAATTACTTTTAAACCAGCTTTGGCCATGGAAAATTAATGCATAACGTGCCTAATTCAAGCCATAGAGCGTACACTGAGGTGCCATATTTAACAGAGTCAGATCAGTACTTTCCGGAATATTACGTTAAAGCAAATCCACTACAATCAGTGAAATAATACAAAGTGGCGGATAGAAGAAGCATTTTTATTATCTTTGCTGTAAATTATTTACGTATTAATTTGGCAAGCAGTGATTTCTTGAAATTGGTGTAATAATATCTACGTATGCCAAATTAAAAATTAAAATGCTTATAAAGACGTAAATTTAAAAATACGTAAATGAGATATTGAAGTTTCATTCACTAAGTCACTTGTAATAAGTCGGCATCTCAAATAATAACCTACGTTTTTTGTAGGCTGTTTTTGCTCAGGTAGTTTACGGAACACGGTAAAATTCTTTAATTAATTCACATAGTGTTAGTTTCCAAAACCGATAATTTATAACTATATACCTGCATAAATTTAATTTTCAGAATAAAAATGATTTGTTAAAATATAAAGGACGTTTGCAATATGATATTTATTTATCGAATTTTGACATACAATGTTTTTCATAATATGCGATCCTGAAAATTGGTTGTACTACAAAATTATACCGTGAAACACACCTTTAAATTGATGAAAATTGTATATACGTGGAATTTTTTAAAAAATATGCCCGTCAAAATGAAAGTCATCCACGTTACATGTAACAGATATTGCCAACTTCTTTTGTCAAAAATAAACTATGTAGGCCTACGTTATAGCACAGCATATTGTTTCGATGATTAAACAGTATTAATAAACTATCACTGCGTACTGTTTGGCTTTTTAAGATAAAGTGTTTGCGCCACCAAAGTGTTAAATTAATTAATTTATTCAACTACTAAACAATTGCAAATCTGCAAAAAAAAATAATCTATTGATAGTAATACTGACATGAAGAGTGGTCAAAATACAAAACTATGGATTGTGTCTGCAGAACAATTTGTAAAACCAATTCAAAACAAATACATTATCTATGAAGTATCATTCCTGAACTATCATGCCAAGCGACAACGGCACAACTGTAACCTGTTGCACTCGCATTCGGGAAGACCCGGGTTCGATCCCCGGATCCAGACAGCCAGTTTAATTTTTTGCATTGTCTCCCGAAATCATTACAAGCGAATGCCGGGATGTTTCTTAAACAAATATCATGGCCGATTTATTTCACAGCTTCTGTCATTGACTCCGCTGTTGATATGTAAAGCCCACTTACCTTAGGCCCTATGTCACATATTTTGTGCAATATGTTATTATATTTATTTCTTATAGGCTACTTAGTGTAGTTATATCTTTGACATATTCGTCATTCTACTTACGTATGATTGCTAAACCGGTTTCAGTTAGTATTCTCGACGAAACTAAAGTAATTTCCTTAGATATTTCCGTTGTTCTACTCCTTTAGTTGTTTAATTAAAACAACTCAAAAATGGTATTGTATGTTTAAGTAACCCTCTTTAAAAACCGTCAAAATTCTCATCTATTGTGATCTGTACAGGTCAGAAGATCTTCTAGATTACCCGACCGAAAATTGTGCTGGCTGATTTAGATTTGACCTCCCAAAGAAAAATTTGAGTGAATCTGTATTGAATCAGAACCCACAATGGCAAACGTGCGTATCCATTGTATATATGGAATATGAATCATCCGCTAAGCGCTACTGTAGAACAGAAAGCAGACAATTCCGTGTATTATATAGTTAAGACATGATTCCTACAAGTTTACGCCGAACTATTTGAAAAATTCCTTAATACTACCAACAGTTTAATCAATTATATAATTATGACTTATCTATTGTCATAGTTTCTTATCGATATTACTATATGGGGACTTATGTGATTTGTAGCAGTACCTCACGGCAAATAAATAAAAAAACATCGTCAAAATCTTACATGTATTGCAGCCTGAGCTATATTTTGTTGTAAGATATAAATATACGAAAAAAAAAAATACCTTCATTATACACATGCTTGTTTGAACAACTTAAAAATTTTTATGTAAGATGGCTGAAAAATAACTACATTCATTGACATCGTTTTGCAGGTTGTACGTGAATGAATGTTTTAGTATTTTGTTGCTCATAGTTCTATATTTGTGAGGAGCCCTGGGAAAAGGGACCTTAAGCAATTGTAAGATAAGGTCCCTTTTCACATGACTCCTCACATTTTAACATCTGCAAAATAGAATATTCAACTAGAATTCAGAAGTTGTGCGAAGACAGACAGGGAATTAGATGCAAGGTAATGCCTATATAACCGTTATTTTGTTCTGCTACGTTCTCTTAAAGCCCTGCCGTAACTCTCTGCACACCGTACACGTGTATGAATCAACCGTGTTTAGAGTTTCTTCCATCCAGCGTGGAGCAGGGATATATCATGGCCACCCCTATAGAAGCTTTCAAGGGCAGAAGCAAAGAAACTTTATAGTGGTAAATATAATATGTTTAATGTAAGCGATGATCAGTGTCGAATAATCACTAAAACGTGTAGACACAACATACTATATGTAGATTAATACGCTAATTTTTTCATAGCAATAAATCCGACACTTTTTGATGTTTTGGCACCCAAAATATAATTTTTCATTTTGTTATGCAAAAGTTTTTAGAGCTAAAATGCCAACTGATCACAATCTCGAACTTGTGATATAAAAGCTTTGTTTTAAAAATTATTTGAGTTCTTCCGCCTATGCAAAAATTGAATACTATTTAACACACACATATTAAGTGATGGCGAATTCTTCCATTTTCAGAACACTCAGTGAACTTAATTCATGTTTTTTTGCAGGTATTCAGTAATCCACTTCGGCTAGAAGTGCTCGCTCAAAACTACTCTAGACGCATTCTCGTCACAAAGGCTGGGAGTTCTCCGGGAAACGTCTGGAAGCCGTCTGAAAGGCGACAGGAAAATTGTGTCCTGCGAGTAAAAAAGAGGGATGGTTCCGGTCAACGGGCTTGAATACGTCACTCTGAGCCATTCAGAATGCAATTCGTGAGCTGGGACGTCTCACCTGGAGTGTGCACCTCTAAGAAGGGAAGCGGCAATGCACAAAGCATGGAAGTTACAAAATTCATGATGCTTTATTACCGCAAAATAGGGTGATTAGAATCACTGGGGTGCATAGCTTCGAAATTTGAAATAAATTCCTATGTGATACCTTTTGCTCAAAAAAATTATAATTACTATAAAATTGCTGTTTGTAAACTGTTTTAACTTGCCTATCTAAAAACAGAATTGGTAAACAGAATTAATACCGAAAATTTAGCTATACAATTGGGTTTCTATTGACCAGTGTTCCTAATCACCCTGATTCTTTTGCCATCTTCAGTAAAACGAAATTCCTTCTGATGGTTTATGTTGTGTCGTTTTATGACTCTCACTTTGTTATCTGCTGAACTACGGTACCGTATATCAATAGATGACACAAAAAAGTTTGTATTTTCAATAGACACAATAAGAAAAATTTAATTTTATGAAATAGTAATGTGTTTTGAACAAAGTAAATAAAGGCTTTTTTTATCACATACAGCAGTGTAATTTAATCCGAAATTGAAGGTATGCTAAAGATAACCATGCGAAAGAGGATATACGAATTAAAGACAGCCCGTTATAATATCCTATATTTAATATTGTTTTCATTGTATGCATTTTACTGTTTCAATATTTATAGATAACATGCTTTTATATAAACTTTAATAATTTTAATAGGTTTAAAACAAAAAAAAATTGCTACATGGACATTACAGCCGTGTCTCATTAATTAACCATTCTGCACTCTGTAAGTATTTTTGGCAAAAGTACCAATTTGGCTAGCAACAGCAAGAGTTGCAAAAATAAAACAAGTTATTTAATCAACACAAACTAACAAAGGCACAAAAACAAAACAACTAATAAAGTTTGTAGTTAGAATTAAAATAGCAATTAATTCGTTATTTTGTTTCTTGTTTGTCGCTGAATTTATATTTGTCGGTTGTTTCGTTCGTTCGTCACGTACTGACGGAATTACTTTAGCAGAATTGTCTGATGTTTTTTGTTTCCAAACTGAAGACAGTCATTCCTAGTTGGTTTTCCGTACAAGTGAATTTGTTCGTGACGATTTAGCTCCCTGTCTGAATCCCTTCCGGAATTGCATCTATTATTTCCTCTGCGTGCAGTTGACAACATACTCATTCTGGCTGTTTACTTGTCTGACTGCGTGTATTTTCTTTTTTACTGTGAGAGCCCATTTTCTGCAATGGCGTACGTCCAAAATACTTATTTCATTAGTAGTGGCACGAGTATTTCGTGTATTCGTCTGGCAGCCGAGACTTCTCAGACCTGTACACGCCCTGGCAACAGTCGAATATCCACTGGCTTCTAACCGTACAAGCTGGTAGCACGTGTTATCCACAGGAATTATTTCCTCATTTATTACTGGGTGGTAGTCGTCAAATATTTGTTAAAGACACCTGTCGTCAAATGACAGACGTGACAGTGAAGTGTGTGTTCTTAAGACGAGTCCTTCGCGATGTCGAACTTCCACCTTTGACGCGTGGGAACAGTGTAGCGATAAGAGCCAGTGTCCCACGCTTGACGAGAAGCATATCGCCTCTATTCGCAGCGCGCCAAACTGACGTGCAAGGTTTCCGTTGTAGTCTTTTTACTATGGGACTTTAACCGGTAGCTCCAATATTTTATTTTGGAATAGTATGAAGTAAAGACCAACGCCTGCTTCTCGTTTTGCACTTGACGAATTCAGGTAATATTTTCGGAGTTACAACAGTCTTAAAAAAAAAAAAAAAAAAACGATTTTAGCCATTTTGAGAGACCCGAAAATCATGTTTCTAACAAGCGTGCTGCATTTTTGAAAATATAGAAGCATGGATTCAAATGTGTGTTCTTTTCGTAGGTAGACATAATATGAATAACTTTAGTGGTTTCGCGTAAAAATATATGCGCGTGACTCGCTGCAACACCGTCCATACGCCAGTCGAGGACTTCTTTTAAGAGTGCGTGGTAGATAAATAAACGCTGAAAATAGAAATGGATTTCTACGCTTTTTTCGAAGCTAATACAGATTAAATACTCAATGACATCTCTAGATTATGGAATTTGCCAACTTTATGAGTAAATATTTATCCAGAATTACAATCTCGTTACGCGAGGTCACTTGCGCCGCAGTTAAATGCACGAGGTTCCGGCATCAGAGATTGTGCCTCAGAAGTTCGTAACACTGGAAACTGTTTTGTTTAAAAAGTTGGCTAAAACTTTTTTCTGGGATTGATATTGTGTAATTTTCGCAAATCGGTTCAAGAAACCTTACAGTTGTAGATTAATGCGTTTAGTGTTGAATTATGTGTCATGCACTCTTAGCGTTCAACCCGACCTAGAATCAATACGCGAACTACTCGTACCTCTATTCATTAGTGCTGACCTGAAAATGTTGCGTTTTCTTTTACGCACAATCTAGAATTCCAGCAGCAACTGTAAGTTCGGGTCACTTTCGCAATTGGCCCTTGACTTACTTGACATGCTCTGAATATATCTGAGCATATAATGACAACATACTTTAACGTGCCCCATGCCATTGTATCAGCGAGCAGTTAATGAACACATGTTGTCTACTTGAATACACACATATTCTTGGAGGCTAGCCTACAGGTCAGTGAACCCACGAATTTTTCCAGTCTGTATTTAATAGTGACACGGAGACCAACGGAAATTACAAATAAAATACATACAAATTCTGACAACGAATAAATCCACTACAAAAACGACAACAAAACGATTAATGCTATTAATAGAGATGATGGTTTATCGCGGGAAAAGTTGACTGCTTGATGGATTTCAATACACGTCCAGCTTACCAGAAGATTACTGGCTTTAGCTTGTACGTGGAGCTGTTGCCCTATTTGACTGAGCCAATATGAATCCCGATATTGTAATATTTGATGTCTGCAGACAGCTACGTTGTGTCAGTGTTTTCAAGGCTATCTTGTCACAAAACATTTTTGCGATATACCATCATCTCTAGATATTAAATAAGGACTACGGAAAATATGTGGACAACGCGGTCGAGACAACACAGATAATTATTGGCACAGAATCAGACTACTCACGAGAAAGATACGGCAGGTTGTCAGCTGTTACGCCTAGTAATACTGTGTCTCTTAAGTCTTCGTTGTCTTATATTAACTTGTTTTGATTATATATGTACCTTCTTACCAAAGCTTTATCTTGGCAGTTTTTTTCTGTTCATTGTCTCGCCCAGTTTTATGGAACGGCGAAGTATTACAGTGACGGACATCCATAACTTTACCCAAAAAATCCAAAATTACAAGGTACTGTACAGTATATTTTAGAAATGTATTTCTGTAGCATGTGCGAGTATGTGATCTGCTTTATATTAAAAAATATTTTTTATTGAAAAAATTTATTACATTTTTCTGCAGTCAAGCTTTTTACTCGTCATGCGTATATTTGCTATCATTGCACTTAAAAATAAAGCCAAAAAAAGTTTAACAAATATTTTTCTCTAAAATTCTAATTTAATTCCAGTTTTTTAAAGTATTCCGTAAGCAAGAGCTATTTTGCACCTGCTGGGTTTTCTTTTTGTACACTCAAAATATCTGTTTCACCTCCCCTTTGTTAAGAACACTGAAACTGGGGCATCGTGGTTTGAATTTTTCCTACGTTGGTAAAGGTAGCTGTTTCTATGCCAAATTAAAATAACACCAACAATAACTATATGGCAAAGTTACGGTTAGCATAAAAATAGGTAATGCATATCTTTACTAGGTTATTCCAGAAACGTGCGTAAAGCCGCATTCCCACACAAAGGGGAGATGGTAGCAACGAAGTAGCAAAAATGTTTTTCATAAAGACTGTTGCACTATCTTGTAAATAGGTCACGTAAGTATGTGTCTGATGGCGCGCGAGCTGTAAAGTTAATTTAAGAGCACATTTCCTACTTCCACTGCGTTTACTGCGACAGTGGTGCTGTGTAAAAGCAGGAAAATACTAAAATGCTGCACCACTTTATGACGTGAACGTAAATAATTTTTGTGGTTACAATAAAGAAAAAACAGGTGCAGTGTTTTCCTAAGAAAACGTCTTACGCTTAAGCCTTATCGTTTGAAACAGTTTCTCATCCCAGTTCATATAACAGATTGTTTGTTCAGTAATTGACATTTTTAGTGAAACATTTACACCGGTTGACATTTCACAGTGCATTGTAATTTCTGACTTAAGGGACAGAAGTTTTTCAATTAAAGCTGTATACTAACATGATTTAGGAACGATTCAGAGTTTCAAAAATTTTCTAGTGTTCTAGATCATGTTGAGTTCGTCGTTGTTCAATAAAAGTAAACTGTTCGTACGTTACAAAGACTGTCTTTAAAATGACTAAATCGAGTAGCGTAAGAAAATTCAATAGGAATTGATAGGTATTATAATTATATGAACATGATAAAAATATGCATATTAAAATATTTACGTTTATTCTCCAAATATTGTTACTGAACAATAATAAATTTAAAGGTATTTCCCCCGTTAAAATATTTTGCAAGAAACATCAAAAATAAATTCCGAACTGACTTTGTCTCTGACAATCAAGAAATTTAAAACCTCAAATAAAATTGTATGTATGTGGGACTTCTTTATATCAACAAACACTCAAATTAACGTTATTAACAAGGAAGCTCTTATAGGAAGGAAATATTAAGGAAATACGCTTTCATGCGATTAAAAACCAGCTAAATAATCACGCGTTTATCTTGTTCACTTGCTATCGAAATATAGCAAAGAAAAATTTAATTAATAAGTGAATGCAAGAGCAGGTGAAGAAAACATTTATGCATGAGTAACAATAGTATTAGAATTTTAATATTTAAAATTATTTAGCCTAGGTTTGGCTAACTCGTTTGTCTAATTATGAACCGAAGTGCTATACATGTTATGGAAGTCATTTGAGTAGGACTTGAGCACTACTTAAAAGTAATTTAGGACCTGAGTTCTAAATCGTGCTAACTCCAAAATGTAATAAATGGTAAGAAAACATAATACATTTTTCGTGTGCGTTCATATCTATCTTAAATGTGTTACTAATCAAAACACAATAATTTTACTGTTGTTGGTAACATATTTCAGACAGATATAAATACACACAATTAAAATATAATTTATTATCTAATTCTTAAATTTGGAGTTAGAATGGTTTGGAATTCATGTCCCCAATTTAATCGCGCGCACATAGTTAAATTAAACATTTTACTAACATTTTAAATGAGTTGTTTAGTACGTCAGTGGTTCGAGTTTATATGCGAATGATAGAGCCGCGTCTGTCAAACTGACTTAATTCGTTGGAGGTGATAGTCACATAATACCTTATAACTGGTGCTCGCAACAAGTGAAACATTTTAACGGTCACGTCGTTGTTTTGCTTGTGTTTAAACCAGTTGTTTACAGAAAACAAAAATATTTATTAAATTATACTTAGTTTTTGGCAAATGAATCTGATTTTATGCAAAAGAAAGATCAAAGCTAATTTTTATGTTTAAGTTGTTTGTGCTTATGTATGTTATCCTCAAGTACAATTTCGTTTTTTTTTTTTTCTGAAAAAAATTATCGAAAAAAAAAATATATTTTTGAAAACGAAATCTGTATTTACTGCGTTAGTGTAATGGTTAGACAACATTCCTAACACCACGATGATCCGGGTTCGATACCAAAGGAAATCGAGCCTAATTTTTCTCATGTGGCTTCGAGTTCAGAATTGTGCTATGTCTTAGGGTTCAGTATCCATGCGATGGAAATTTGTTTTTAAATAATAATGATCACAAGAGAACTATTTTAATTACACAAATATTACTAATTTTCATTATTGCATACGTTTAAAAGAATTTCTTTTGCCGTAATTAAACTTCTGTTCTGACAAGAAAGAGTGTTTGTTGAGTTCCTTACATAATCTGTTCACTGTTAAGTAAACACGTTTGAAGACCGTATTGTAAGAAGTAAAAATAATCAATAACTATATTTGACTAGCTTTCGGGACATTAATTGTAATTCGCCATTCTGCCCCTCTGTCCCGCCTGCAACCACTACCCCTTTTTTCGCATTTCTTTCGGCAGAAACCTTCGCGATTGCAAGCACAACACTTTCAACTTTTTTTAACAAAAAATGTTTTGGATACCCCGTTCTGCCTGCTTGCGCCTCCCCAGTTGTTTTCATTTATTTGCATAAATCTTTGCGGGCGTATGCACAACTCACCACAGATACATCACATTCGGATGTAGGCCTATGGTACACGAACGTAAACGTTACAGACAAACATATACACATTTAAGTGCGCCGTCTACTAGAATCGTGAAGAGACGCGCAGACCTTTAACAATCCTGATTGCATTCGAAAGCCATTCAACATGTTGTCACGCGGTTAGGCTACGAAAATCATTTAAGGATCTTAGTACAGGTAAATAATTTTGTCATTAACTGTTATCGTTCCTAACAAGTATTTCTTTGAGTGCGAAAGTGACCGAATCGGGACTTTTGACGCTGATTTTTATGTAAGAGTAATAATTTTCACGATATTCTGGATATTATAGACCTGTAGAGCGACTCTTTCCCTTTCGTCGCGTAATACCAAATTATATGGTCATCGCTTAAAGTCCCATAGTAAAAACGGTTCAGCGGGAAGCTTGCCCGCTAGTTCAGCGCTTGGTTCGTTGAGGCGAAGCGGTATTTGATGCGCGCTTCAAGGTCGACCTTACAACTCCGTCGCTTTTGAGCCCCTCACGCGCGGGTATGCGGCGCCCTTAATATAATACATATGTGTCCTCTGACATAAATGTTTAAGTACAGCGACATAAATGAAGCTGTCACAATGTTTAAAGTTGAAATGTTTGTGCTAGCAAGATAATTTATTTTAATGAAATTATTTTTAAATTATTTATTTTTTGCCAAATTTATTTTCTAATTTCTTTCGATGCAGATGTAAACAATTTTGTGTAATGTGACAGATTACTTGCCGAAATCCGACATATTGCTGAACTATATGTTGGTAAATTAATGTAATGAATAATAATTAAATCTTCAGCTATTATCAGGTAATACGAACACCGCATTCCTCCATCTTGCCGGCAGTAGCTGCCGTTACATTATTTTTGAAGCTGCCTACCAGTGACTGGCGAGTTCAGATTTGTGGTGTGGCTTGGATCACGGTCGTAGAAGAACAGGTCTGGACACTCGCCTAGATATTTGACCCCCTTGTTGTTTGACTGTAGTTCACCAAGTTACCGAGAATATTGTGTTTTATGAGCGCTGATGTTACGGCGGTCGGACTAAACTCCGCCCACTTCCTTTCCGCTAAGATAAACAATTTATCAAAACGTATTTTTTATCAATTTATGAAATACTTTCTTCGCTCACAAATTTAAGAAAATGCTCTAGCAATCTTTATTTACTTTATAAATTTAACAGTCGAAAAAAATGGACGGAGTTTGAGTTCGACCGCCCGGAAAACAGCGCCAAAAAGTACGACATTCTCGGTAACTTGACGAACTACAGCCAAACAACAAGGGGGTCAAGCAAAATACATTGTTAGATAGGCGAGTGTCCAGACCTGTTCTTCTATGACCGTGGCTTGGATTATTTAGGCCTGATTCCGGCTGGATTTACTTATGACCGAAGGTTAGGCTGTCTCAGAGGCATATTAGACAAGATGGCGATCCCGGAGAAGAAAAGCGCCAACAATTTGCACAAGGCTATTGCTATTTATTCAGACATACGAATTTTTGACGTTCATTATCGGCCAGTAGCTATGCACGACGTAACAATTTCATTTACTTTTACCCCGTTATCAGTTAAAACGTCATAGTCGGGTCAATATCCACTGTTCAGGACTTTTCACAGGAAACGCAGACACCAATATTTCCACTCATTACTGCCACATATCATAAAATGCATTGATACACTGACTTTCAGTTCCTGTAACTTTTAATTCATTAGTTAATTACTTTATTTTTTATTTTGGCTACACCGCAATGGCCATTTTGTGACTTTGATGAGTGATTTTGCAAAAACTATGGGGTCTAATTTCATTTATTTGGGGAAATGACGTGGTGTCTGATGTGCGAAAGTTGAACAGTGTTTGGCATAAATGTAAAAAATGAAATTTTACTGGTCCAATGCCCTTAGTTGTTAGTCACAAGTGTTTTCCGTGACAGATAACGTAGTTTCCGGCCAACGAGAGACATCAAATGAGCATACAACAGTTTGTAGTCTATTCTGCTGCCCGGAAATAATGGTAATTTCGCATAATATCCCTTATTATTAGGAACCTGAAAAATTCGCGTTTTCTTATAGGCGCAAACAAGAATTACAGCAACTGTAAGTAAGTGTCACTTTCTCAATTGGCCCTTTGTCTTATTTGACACTTCGTGCAAGTCGCTGACCCAATAATACACATGTGTAGGCGGTTCGGGATAAAGTGAGCGCTAAAGAAAGCCCTCCTAAAGTTCTATTTTCAGCTAATACGTATCTTTCCGCTCGTAACGGCTAACGAAGGGAAATTTCTAACCTCTCTGGACACGTCACTTGATGTTTGCGCGTCTATGATAAATAGTACAGTCAGAATAAACCCTTAAAGTTTGTTAAAAAAAGGTTTTATTAATTATATAAAATACAATATTGTCGATTTTGGTTGATTTTATTTCAATATTGTTGTATTTTAATAAGAAAATACACGGAACTATATTGCGTAATTTCGCTGCCAACCAAACAAGCATTAAAGCAACTAGAGTTAATGTTGAATTGTATGCAGGAATGGCTAGTGATATTTTTCAAAGGGAAAATTTTTAGTGCTTACTTTATCCCGAATGACCTATAACTAAATGAAGGCCCATATCACAGACTAAATAGCAATACAGACGTGAAATGACATGACGGCTCGTTTGATATTGGCGAACTTGGCCGCTTATTGGCTGCCCGAGTTTGCTGATTCCAGCCCCGTGTAAGTTTGACTCCTGCATGTTACTGCAGGTTTCCTATTGGCCTGGCTGCCGGCTAGCAGGGCAGCCGCCTTATGTTTATTGGTAGAAAGTGTTTCCGCCATGTTGCTGGCTAGGGAAGCCATTTTGCTGGCGTGTGTGACTGAGTTCGCCGTTATACTAGCTATTTCACTTCTGTATTCCTAAATATTCTGTGCCCATATCACTACATCAGCGAGCAGGTAATGAAGATCTGCTGTGGGCTTCAGTGCATACACATTCTTAGAGGTTAGCCTACAGGTTAGCGAATCCGCGAATTTTTCCGGTCTGTAGAAATTATAACGTGTAAATAGAGGAATGACAGGGTGAAGTCATTCCATGGCCGTCTAAGTCACCGAACCTAAGTCCTCTCGATTATTTCCTGCGGAAATGTCTAAAGCCGCGTATACATTAGGCGAACCGAGCCTGTAATGCAACGTGTAATGTAATATGTTCGCCTAGTTTGTAGGCGGTTGCGAGCGCGCTGCGATCGTCCAACGAATGGCTCGCGTAGTGCTCGGTGCGACCCGCCGGCTGTCGGTTTTTTCGACGAACACAAAGGGATTCGCAGTTCTAGTTTGGACGCGTTCGCGGTAAGTTCAGCCTGCCAACAAGCCAAGCGCGAGCATGGATGACTGGACAGAAGGTACCTTGTCACAGTTCATTGAAATATATAGAACCATAACAGTTTTATAGGATCCTACTGATAAGGATTACTACATAAAACCGTGAAGGAAGACGCTTGGCAAAACATAGCCATTTCAGTAGGAAAACCGGCCGAAGCATGTAAAAAGAAACTCGTAGGTTTACTCGCTTCGTACAGAAGGGAAAAGGCGAAACAAAAAACGTCAACTGGCACAGGAAAAGGTAAGTTTTTATGTTAAATATATAAAGTACAAAATATATTCAGTAAGAACAAAAAAATGCGGCTAAAGAGTTTGACGTGAAAGCTATAAATAGATGTACACATAGTTTATAATAGCTGTAAATATTGTTGAACATACAAATAAGTCAACATTTTTTGAGAACAATATGTGTTTCAGATGTTACAGTAGGTTTACAGTTTATTAAATAACACTTTGCCTGCGATTAGTAATGTCTGAAACCACAGAAAGGTATATGATTTCTGTCATCCGCAGGTGCTGCAGAAGTAAATAGGAGCAGGTGGTTCGCATATGAGGCGTTACGGTTCCTACAGGACAGAGATAAACCTCGAAATCTGTTGGAGACATCTTAGTAAATTTTTTGTACTGACCACTAATGTGTTGAAACTTTAAGTCCCGCATGAGCTCCGGCCCGTTTCGCTTCTTATACAGTGCAGTACGCCACCATCACCGAGGCTTTCCTTGTTTTCTAAGTCGTTGATGTGCACACAGTAGCATAGCACAACTGCAAAGAATGAACGCTAGTGATGCATCGCTATTATCCATTGTCAAAACTCCAGAGCGACAGTGCTCACCATACTCATGGATCACGGCATGCTCGAGGTTTGTTTGTAGCGTGCTCGATGCCTGCAGTTTGCAGCGAGCATTACATTGCAGGCTCGGTTCGCCTAATGTATACGCGGCTTTACATTACTTCCGTAACCAAGTTATGCATGTGAAGTGATAGGTACAATTCACGCGGAAGAATCTTGTACGCCGATACCAAGATTTTATCGAAGTTGGCGACCGTCAATTGGATTGAGTACCTCGTATATGTTTGTAGGGTTAACACGAAAAGCTTATTATCCAGGATATTTTATTCGTGTTGAACATGTCAATGTTGACGTTCATATCTACATTTGCTGGCATGGCAGGTAGCATAGTCTCTACATCATGACGGTCTATGTAGAGGTCACATTTCTAGTATCAACTTTGCGAATTTATTCTGAGAAATATATGTATTTAAAAGTAACGCTGTGGAGTACCTGACTTTGAGGCTTTAAACATTTTGAAAACGCGAGTGGTATATTTTTAGAAGTACAGTACTCAAGCGAATATGCGTCACTTTCACCCTACATCAAGGCCACGAAACTCGCCAAACAAAGCCGATACCCAAGGACATGCATTAAAGCAGCATTATGGAAGGGGGAGGGGGAGAGTGTGTAGGGTCATGGGGTCGGAGGGTGAACAGGCATTGCGCATTAACGAGGCGGAGGCGCAGCGGAGTCTTTTGTTTTCATTGTGCGGGCCGAAGTGTTGTGCCGGAAACTTCTCAACTTAGGCGCTGTGAAAGAGGCATAGTAAAGGAGTTGAATGTGGTGTGTGGGCTACTAGAATACGGCTGACAGATGGGATAGCTGTACCATGACTTAAGACCCTGAAAAATCGCGGGAAAGTTTTGTTGTTTGTGCGGTTCCAGAATGATTTGTATTGCGTTGTTATCGAAATTGGCTGTCGTTTGGGACCTGAAGTTTTATCGAAAATATTTGGACATTTTGTTTCAAAGCCTTACGTGTACACGTGCAGTTATATTTAGGGAATGGAAAGCTTCGCGAATTCAACTACCCGCAGGCTAAAATCCATTGTATCACAGGAAAAAAAAAATGAAAATTGTACATTTACAAGGAAAATCATGTTACCTAATACCAGTACATTATCAGTGAGGTAATAAGAGTAATATTTCAGAAACCTTTTTAAATTGTTACAAATATCGCGAAAACCTTTGAGAACTTATAAAATAAATGTTAATGAGCTAATTTTTCGATTTGAAACAAAATAAACCTAGGAGACCTGTCACATTTTACAAAACATTTCGTACTTTTACAAAAAAAAATTTGGAAACTAGTTTTCAAAAAAAAATTTAACACTACAGATATTTGTTGTAAAATGAATCAGAAATAAGCTGTCAATATACAAAATTTGTTTTTTAGATTTCCAAATATGTTCGTAAATGTATAAATAAATTTGTAAAAGAACAAGTTTTTTCTAAAGTTTACAAAAACATGTTTTAAACTTTTTGTAAAGTTACAAAAATTTTTTACTGTGTGTATACTATGTATATTCAAGCACCGTTTATTCGTTCGTTATCTACTGTTCCACTGAGTAGCAGCTAGTTGACTAATGGTCGGGATTCGAGTATACATAGGATAGTTAATTCTAGCATGTAGGTCATTGTATTCGCAAAATGTTCCTATCTCTAGACTTTATGGTTATTGTTAGAGATGATCGTAATCGCGGGAAAACTTGACTGTCTGCTGGGTTTTAACGTACGTTTAGCTAATAAAAGATTACTGGCTTTCGCTTGTAAGTGAAGCTGTTGTACCATTTGACTGAACCTATAAGAATCCTACTATTGTAATATTTGATGCCTGTTATTGGTCTGCAGATAGTTACGTTGTGATAAACGTATAACATCCAATCATGTATGTTGCAAGCAACCACAGTGTTTTCAAGGGTATGTTGGCACGAAACATGTTCGCGATATACCATCACTAGAGCCACGATTTAATGGTGAAAAGCATTTTGCAACGTTTGGTTTCAATGCGTCATGTGCGCATCTGCAGCTCTACTAAATCGTCTGTGATTGGATGATTTTACTCTCACTTACCTTGTCAAAGGGGCAAAAACTTTATAGCAGTAACTACCTGTTCCTAGCTAACGTATATTTGAAGCACTGTTTTTCTCAACAAGCTCAGAACGTGTGAGATTTGGCCCAAATCTTTTCACACGTATCACAAACTGCATCGTTAGGGCCCGGTAGTTTTCGCGAAAAAATTTTTGCCCCACTTTGTTTCAGTGTCTTACGTGCACACCTGCAGCTCAACTTCATGGCTATTGACAGAGTATTTTTGTGCAGAGTTATTATTCATTTGACAGTGCCAATCAGTACACGGATAACTGCCAAACATCACGTCTGTGATTTGCGGGTTTAACCTCCACACGCTGGGAGTTACGGCATCCAATCACTGACCACAAAGCAGAGCTGCAGGTGCGCACGTAAGGCACTGAAACAAAGAGAGGCAAAAATCTTTTCGCGAAAACTACCGGGCTCTATGCATCGTCCAATAACTAGAGGCTAGTATAATGCATACTCAAGCCCCGACTATTTGTCCACTAGCTGCTACTCAGTGGAACAGCGGACAATGAACCAATAGACAGGGCTCGAATATGAATAGGACAATGGATTCTAGCCTGTAGGTCATTGAATCAGCGAAAATATCCGGACCCTACCAATAACAGTTAGAGACCTGAAAAATTCGCGTTTTTGTTTAAGCTCAAGTTAGACTTCATGCAACTATAAGACCGTGTAACTATGGCAATTGGCCCTTGACTTATTTGACGCCTCTTACAGGGCGCCGAGCCAATAACAAAGAAGCAGCTAAATGCAGACCTACAGCGAGCAGCCAATGAGCAGCTGTTATATGCTTTCGTAAACAGATATTCTTGAAGGCAAGCCACCAGGTCAGTGAACCCGCGAATTTTTCCTGTTTCTGATAATAGTAATGGACACATGTTTTTCGCGAAAGGAATTTTTCCTGACTTTGTTTCAGTGCCTTACGTGCACATCTGCAGTTCTGCTTCGTGGTCAGTCATTGGATATTTTAACTCTCGCGAGCCTTGGGATTCTACCGGAAAATGACAGACGTGTGTTGTTGGAGGAACTTGGTTATAATTAGCCGATAGTCAAATACGATACTGCTCTTCACATTGATACGCTGCCAATGACCACGAAGCAGAATTACAGATGTGTACGTAAGGCACTGCAACAAAGTGGGGCAAATTTTTTTTCGCGAAAAATAGGGGTCCCTTATAACAGTATAACTATGAGACTTTACTTTATTGGCGACGTTGATGACTTTAAACATTTTAGCGACTATTCAGTGCATTTAATCATGGCTTCAGATGAGGAAATTTCGCGAATTAAGCTGAGCGAAGATAACATTGTGAACTCCTTTATAAATGAGAAGCTTTCACTGTTGAATTACTTCTTACTTAAAACTCTTCCTTGAAGGCTGGGGCGCAATAAAATCCTGCATAACGCTCTGAAACAACCTACAGCTGCCGTGTAAAACGTACAACTTGCTGCTGAATGGAGCAGCAGTAATGAAAACAGTAGTTTGAGACATGGTGCGCACAGGATTGTAGTGTTAATTCTACAGGTCTTAAGCTCGAGAACATTCCGAGATTCTAACCACGGCCCAAGTCACAGTAAGTGCGTGGTGTGGCAGGAGAGTGGAAAAAACTCAACTCTCTTTGGACTCAAAAAGTTTCCAAATCATTGTAAAATTTAGTAGTGCGTTATATGATTGGACAGCGTTTAGTTCACAAAACTGAAATGATTAGACGAATAACAAACAGTCGTTATCATCATACGAGAATCCTAGAGCTACGTGACGACACATAAACCTAGAACGCATGAAACATAATATGTATCAAAGTTCTGCAAAAGGTCGAAATTTCCGCGGTAAATCTTTCTCTCTATGTACATTACGTTCCACAAATCCTCAAAGTATTAAAATAGTGTAAGATTTACTTTGTGTTTAGGTGTTGTATATTTTCGTTGACAGCTAACATTAGAAACGAAAGCAGTTTCTCAGGCAAAAAGACGTGAATTGTGGAGTTGGATGGAAAAAGACTTGAGTAAGCTAAGGCTTATCTTCCATCAAACAGTTTATCGTGTTCCGCTATATCCGTAAAAGACATACAAAATGTTTGTACCAATCTCTCAATTCTTCACCAAGTTATGAATATTTGCCTTTATCTGTTCTGCTATCACTTTACTTTAAATAATTGCTGTTTAATTTTTGACTACGTTTGTTTTAAATATTATTCATTTGCGTAATGTAAGGAGCTACTGTTTATTGGTATTAAAAGAAAGTAACACGGGAAAGACGTAAAATAAAACCAAATCAAATCTCTCCAAAACATACAGTTGTCACTATCTCAAAACTCTATTTTCTTACAGAGGCCTTTATTCCAGCCAACTCCTCAATTGTGAGACTTGGTAGTCGCTTGAACAGCGAGACATTTGATGCTGGCCAGTGCAACACGTGCAGCAATGACGGAAATTATGTGTGTGGAGTACGGGAATATCCCGAGAAAACCCATCAGACAAGGATCTTTTCGTCACGTTTCTCACATGCAGGAACTAGAGAAGAGAAAAAGGAACATGCATGGAAGCGGCAAAGAAAGGTATTAAGAAAGCATCTGATCACTCGCATCGAGTGAGGCTGAAAAAAAAAAAGTATTTGTGATGAAACCTGGATCCACACGAATCCGACTCCAGGTTTTTTACACTGCGCCAACTTCTTCTGTGCTATGTTTAAACGATAGTACCTGTTGTTTCTAGAATCAATATGTTTGGCTTATTAATTTTATGCATATATTATATATACATAGGTACTAATATATTTTATTACACAAAATGCTACACTTTTACACGTAAAATCTTTTCAACGATACGATGGCGCATTCCACGAAACAAATGTAGACGAATAAAATATTTATAAAATACTGTCCTGTGTGTTTACTAAGAACATTTAAATGTGGAATTTGTTTTTATGAACGAATTATCGTTCGAATAACCGATTAATGGGAAGTAGTTTCTTGAAAACATATTCTTTATTTAAACCATTATTGGTGTGGTTAAAATTAAACCGTCATGTGTAAGTAGACATGTGGTTAACCAACCTTCGGGCCCTGCGTGTTTTTCTGCCGAATTTTTAAACGCATTCTTTTCATTCCTTAATATATATGTTTCTTTTTCACATATTAAAAAACAGTAAATGCCCCTTCTTTTGTTTTAACTTAGTACTAATCTTTCGTTACCAACACGCTGTAATTAAAAACCAGTTTACCACTAAACTGCACGAAAATAAGTGCATTAACTAAATTCTCAGCAAACGAGTGATGGATTTTAGTCAGCTCTCAACATCGAGGTCTTTCGCGCGGGTGAGGGGTGACATGAGGTGAGGATGGAGCAGCGCCTAACTCAAGGGACGGGTAAAACGGGAGATCCCCGATGAAACCCGCCAACCAACGGCGTCATTCTGTACGATCACCGCAAATGCGAAAATCCGGGGGTTGACCCCGACGGGATCCGAACGCGGATCGGCTCTGTGGGAGGCGAATGGTCCGACCATTCGGCCACCGTGGCCACTCTAATCAGCAAAGTCAGGGTTCTTGTATGTGCGTCACAACTGACCATCTCATTAGGCCTGGTTGCGGCAAGTCTAGTCTACTGGATAAGAAAACTAGCTGTTGCCAGCAACTTCCTGCCAATGGTTTTCAAATTAGTGATAGGGAAAGGTAATATGTCGAGCGAACGACTGAAATACTCGATCGTCAAAAAAATCTAAACTATTCATCATAATTCCATGGGATTTTTTGCCGAGTATAAATTCTATTATCGGACGTTTATTTATATAGTACTGGGTGGTAGTAAGCTTTGCTATAGAGTAAAAAACTAAAAAGTTTATTTAGATAAATATGGGATTGAAACTGCGAAAACACATGTGAGAGAGGTTTACGGATGTTAAAATCATTTTAAAATCAATACGCAAATATTCTTGATTTTCGGTAATTGTAGAGTCCTAGATATTATAATACTAAAACTTATACAAAATACTGTTTTCATTTATTCTATATATGGATTTTTGGTTTCAATCCCTTAGTATTGTGTATACAAAAATTCTACAATACGTTTAGTTAACACAGAGTTGGTTTATATGCCAACAAAAGTTATTTGTAGATATCTGAAAAATTCGTGTTTTTTTTTCAGGTACAAGTATAGAATCCCAGCAACTGTAAGTTCGTTTTATTTTCACAGTTGGCTGTTGACTAATTTGTAGAGACATGAACTTTTCGCGAAAAGAATTTTGCCCCACTTTGTTCTAGTGCCTTATGTGCACGTCTGCAGTTCTGCTTCATAGATATTGGCAGCGTGCCTTTGAACTGTGACGTTTCTCATTTGACTGTACCAATCACAGTAAGGTTACTGTAACACCACACGTCTGTGATTTTCGTGTAAAACCCCACGACACACGAAAGTCAAAACATCCAATCTCTGACCGTGAAGCAAGTCTGCAGACGTGCACACAAGTCACTGACACAAAGTGAGGCAAATTTCTTTTCGCGAAAAGTTCATGTCTCTACAGTAATTTGACACAACCTTGAAGTCGATGAAGCAATAATCACAATGTAACTAAATTGCAGGTGCACTTCACTGTGTCAGCGAGCAGCTAATGAACAGCGGTTGTCTGCTTGCATTCACATATATTCTTGGAGGCTAGCCTACAAGTAATTGAAACCGCGAATTTTTCCGGTATCTGGTTAATTGTGATTTCAGAGAAATGTAAGTGAAAAGTTTTCTTGCAAACATGTTAAAAACAAGAATTTATGGGCTTACACCACTTCACTTACATACTAAGCGCCTCATATATATACACACATATATGCTGGTATGTAAGGTGACTACTCGCAGAGTTTTGTGAATTTTAAGTTACTTGAGGAGTGGATAATTTGTAAGCCAAATTTGGTTACATTTTTACTTGATAAATGGATTAAACGACCGTTCTTTGGCAAGCCAAGTTAATTTTAATTTTGCAATAGCCACTTATTTTAGTAGACCCGTTCGAGACTGCAATGTAACTAGCGGTATAGTTTTTCTCTGTGCCAAATTCTCCAACAAGAAAACACATGTTCCTTCTAACCTCTAGTACAATTTACTTCAGTGTAGATTATAAATTGAAGCGCGGAGTTGGTTCTTGGACCGAGAGTTCCTGGACGTCTGGCAACAATGGGGCGGCTGTGTTTGGCGCTGAGAAGCGACGCAGCCTCCCTGCGCCCACTCATCCCCCTCCCCTCGCGGCGCAGATCAACTCCGGCGCTGGGGCATACCGACGCCGCGCCTCCAGTCGTGCCGCGGACGCCGTCGCACGCGGACGCGATTTGCGCCCTTACTGCCCTCGCGTCCCTAGGCTCACCCTCGCGTGCTCTTCGCTCTGGTGCTGTGCCGTTCTGGCCCGTCGTGTGAGTGTGTGAACCTCTGTGTTACGTGGCGAGACAATGGGAGGATAACTCGAGGATGTCTTTCTGTGACAGCTGAACGTCAGGTTTCCCATGCAGGTGTTAGTTCATATCTTCACGAAACCGTAGGTGAGTGTCAAATTCGAATTCAGCGTTCGGTAACTAACCTTAGCATGATATCGCTTTTAAAAACATCGTTTCATGCAATACTACACAACTCTAAGAATCTGAGCATCGGTGGTCTTAGTTGATCAACTTTACCTTTTCGTATTAATTTTATGAGCGAGTGTTCTAGTGTATAACTATTACACAAATAAAAATACTATTAAACGCGATAACAATTTTTCAAGTATTTCATTAGAAGAATTAATTGCTTAAAGGAAATATTACAATTTGTTTTTAAATTTAATTTAGTTTCGAGAATACTTTTAGAATTTAAAAAAAAAAAACTAGGCTCACTAAGTAAATGAGTCAACGGTAATTCTGAACCTTTGATGGAAACTGCTGCTAATGATTTGAAACACCATATATATATATATAATCACACGTTTAAACAGAATATATTTCTTCGAAAAACTCTCAGGTCTCAATTTTTGCCGTTTTGCCTGTGTCATTGATATGCAAATCATATAATTTTTTTTAAAAAACAATTTTAAGAAACTAATTACTGTAAGAGTTCCTTACGATATCATTATTAACGTTACTGCGTATACGTACACGAAATGACGTATGATTGGCCATACACTTACACAGTACTATGTTTTCGTGGTTTTACAATTTTTGGACACAACAGGGACGTTTATGAATTATTTATTCAGTATTAAGTGCATTTCTGCGTTCGGTAGACTAAGGGATGTTGTGTGGTAAGTAATGAACGCCATGTATGAAAGGATTCATACGAAATTATATTGACAATAATGGCGCCGGTATACGGTTATCGGCACTCTCCTAAAGGGCTTGAAATTTTCCAACGAATTTATCGCCTGATTCTCGTTTAACAGGTAAGAAGGTTCACTTTAATTGGGGTTCTCCAAAACAGTGTGAAAACATGTCATTGTGAATTATTCTTGTTCTGGAGTTTGTCAACTCCAACCAAATATTGAAAAAGGCTTATAAAAATTTAATTTTGTTTTAAGTAAAGGTCACCTTCGCTGCCACACAGATGAATTGTTTGAAACGTATCACTCAAATGTACTTACATGTTAAAAACAATAAATTGTGATGATATATATTCCAATACAATCGTGGAAGTTTTCTAAACTGCAAACAGTTTAAATACATAAATTAAAATGTTACTTAATAACAGCACCAAACATTCTAATGTTATCTTAATGAAGTTGGGTAGGTTTTCTATACTCGTTATGAGTATATCTTTTCTACTTCTGTTTATAATGTTGGACATATTTTTTTACACTGCGCCGACAACATACCTTCCGGTCTTACGTCAACCACACATTTGTTGTGATCAACATTATTGGTATTATCAGTATGACACTCGTATTTATTTAATTTTAAGCTATATTAACAAATAAACCGGCGATTTATATATAAGTATGACCTACAAAATATATCGCTCATACCGTAAAGTACGGAAACCTTGTGATTTTAAGACCGATCTCTCTTTTATTTTCATTAATCCTTCTCTTTAAATCCTTAGCACCGTTTAGCAGTTAACGTCTTCCCATTCAACAGCTGCTGTGGATACGCTCAATAAAACGTGAATTTTCTACACGCGTGGTACAGATAAACGCTTGCCAACAGTCCGCGAAGTTTGAAAACCTGCCAAGTTCCAGTTTCACAATTTTCCCACGATCTGTTTATGACTGTGTGAAATATACTTGAAATGATTCAATAACAACGTCCACAAACAGAATACCACAAAATACTCTACATAAAGAACGTGATAACAATCGGTTGGTTGGTTTACGTCGTATTATTGTGAATTACTGTGTTAATTGGAAGCATTACTTCAAGTGTATGTCAGCAAAATAGTTAAGTGTGTACAGGTCTTGCGCAAATGTTATCCACTCAGACATTTGGAGCATTTACTAGCATTAAACGGACTGGATAAACAATTCTTATTATTTAATAAACGTGTAGATGTTTAAACATGAGTAAATTAATATTATTTAAGAATTTAATAATAATGTTACATAATTTTCATTAAACATCCGATCCTAAGTTTCTTCAACAGACATTTGATTCGAAAAAAGGAAAACAATTGACATAGCAGCATGAAATTAACTTTACAGGGAAGCAATAACAACCTTGGCCAGATAGACTAATTGTTGTTTTTCGACAGAGTGTGGAAGTTACTATAGCGTACAAACTGCTAATACTGACATGACATAGCACTCGGAAATTCTCTCGCCAGAACCACTACTTCCGAGCTAACTAGAGATTCGCTGCTCGCGTCTTTCAGAACTCATGAAATATTCAGCCTCAACAGAGAGAGAAGTATATTGACATTATCTTGCCTCGAGTGTGTTGCTTGTTTTCCTAGAAGCGGATTTGGTGGATTTATGTGAAACGTGATACAGAGTATACCACCTCAATAATATAACTCCCAGAAACGGCAGTATTCGCAGACCGCGTGAATCCCGGGCTAAATTAGGGACAAAATGTAGTACAGTAACATTTTCCCCGCACAGTATGAACATACAGCGTGGAGAAATTCCACTCCTGTGCTCCACATACTGGTTTTATTTTATGGATGTTACGTGAGTAAACATACACATTTTGTACTGCTGCGGGTTTCGAACCCACGCCGGTAAGATGATGGTCAGCACGGTAGTATTAAAACAAGTATAATGGGTCGGGACCAAAAGAGCACTCGAAAAAGTTCTGCTAAATTTATTTGTTCAGCGAATTCGTATCTTTCCGCACATTTGATGTATGCGCGTGTAGTCGGAAGGAAATTATATGCTATAATTAAAATTACTAATTATTTAAAAAACAAAATATGTCGGATTCAGTAAATTTAAATTCAGCTTTGTTTCACATAAATACGGAAAAACCTGGAACTGAATTCCGCAATTCGTGGCCAATCGTACAACGAGTAACGTAACTATTGTTAATGCTGAATTATATGTAGTAACAGCTAGTGGTATTTATTCAAATGTTAAATCTTTAGTGTTCATTTTATCCCGAACGACCTATAAGATAGCTGTGAAGCCAACGAGTTATATAGTTAACAATAGGGGCGGAAACGCTTCCAAAGTGAAGCCCAGTTGAACGGCTGTTTTGACCCAAGAAAACATGGCGAACAGCAGTGTGGCCAACATTATGTTGAAAATCCGTAATATGTTCGCATAAAATCCGTTACTTTATAGCTCCACTATATTCCCGCTAAACACAGGAAAAAAGGCCAATAATTATTGTAACATTATACTGTAATAATGTTTAAATTAGCATAATCACTCTCGTCTCTCGACCGGAGAAAAGAGTCCGCCATTTTATCTAGGGTCAAAATACCACGTTCAATTGGGCTTCACCTCAAAGCCTTGAGGATTGCTGTTTCCGCCTCTCTATGTATGTTTACTATAAGGCTCGTTGTGTGAAGCGCAATACGAGACTTATTCCGTGATATGTTGCCGCACTGTGCACGTAAAATGTCATCGTATAACATTATGCCACTAACATAATGTGCTTATTATACGTCAGTTTCCGGACACCCTTTATATAGGTACTGGTCACGCGAGCTAGGAAAGGTCCTGGTGACGCACAGAGGGGAAATTTCCTCCTCCTCCTCCTGCCCCTAACTAGCGGAGGTGTGTATATCTGCTGATTGGTTGTAGTTTCTAACGACACAATCAGGGCTCCGTCATTTCCCCTCTACTGGCTGGGAAGGAAAATGTGGGGCGGGCAGCTGTGCAGTAGATACCATTTCACGTCCGCTGCGACAATCTCTCAAAACCTTTCCTAGTCTGCGGGACCAGAATGTCTATATAATACAGTACAAGTCCAGGCACTTAGTAAGTGACTGTTTGTCAGGACGAGACTGGGCGTGGAAGGAACACGCTATAAATTTTCTGGGACAATGGCACATTACTTAGCAATTTTATATCTATGTTTATATTGAAAGAAACAACAATGCACAAATTTTCATTTTATAGGTGAAATATTTGTATTAACTTTAAGTTAGCGAGCACGTGCCCCTCCAATTATTCGTTATCCCTTGGCTATGTCTACATCATTCAATTGAGGTTTTGTTTCATACATTTATTTAATATCCACTTTATTTATTTAGTACCATTTTAAAATGTGTGAGTGTAAGAATAACACAAAATTGTGTAACAAATATAGTTGTTAGGCATCTGGAATGACGGACTGTGATGTAATTCAAACATTTTATACTTGTTGCCAAAACTGTGTGATTATGTTTCTTATTTTTTGTTCTAAGTAGTTAAGAGTGAAACCAATACTGGGTAGGGTTAAGTATGAGCAAGATACTTCTATCAGCAATCAGGTAATTATGTATTAATACCGTAAATCGTTAAATGGATGTGGCGTAGGCCTAAGGAATTATGTACAGCTATTGGAAATGTTCTTCAACTAATAAACTGCTACAGATAAAACTTTTTAACTTACTACTACTTATTACAATTTACATTATTAAATTTATATGCGTACTATAGTAGTCAAATGTAAAGTATATTTATCAAAACATATTTAAAAAACGTATTTTTATGAAACATAGAACTCGCGTTTAAGAGCTTCGGTTATTGTAATGAATATGGCCACAATTACGTCGCGAAAATATTTTTACCAGCTTTGTTCAATGTCTCACGTGCACATCGTGAGCTCTACTTCATGATTATTGGCAGCGTGTCTTTGTTCAGACACGTTTCTCATATGACTGCACCACTCAGAAGAAAATTATTGTGACTCCGTACGTCTGTATTTGTCAAGGCAAGTGAGAGTAAAATCATCCAATCGCAGACGATCGACGTAGCAGAGCTGCAGATGTGCACATTACGCATTGAAACCAAATGTTTCAAAAATCTGTACGCCATGATATCGTGGCTTTAGTATTGAATGAATATTTTCAAGATGCTTACGATTCAAGCATAACTGAAATGAAAAGAATTTGTATATTTGTATAATTATTATCTTGGTTCAATGCCCAGGCGGTAGGAAAATATTCTTAGCGAAAAAAAACTCTGTTTAAAAAAATTGGTTACATGTAAACTGCTTGGCAACACACACAAACTTAGCAAACAAGTTTATATTAAAGCTTATTCTGCGGAAACAGCGGTTGTAAAGAAAGATATAGGACAGTAGGAGGAAGAGAGAAAGATATATAACATTAACGCTAAAATGTAGTGCTTTTATATATGCCATAAAACATATCTTTGTACATCGGTAAACAAATATGAAGGGAAACAGATGTTCTTTTAAATTCCTAAGCTAATTAAAGTCAAAAGAATGAATAAAACTGGTAGACTACAAAAATTTGCAAGTCATTTCAAGAGACACATTTCTTGAGTAACCAAAACTGCTTGAAAATTTAATATTCGGTTGCATATGCTCTGCGAAGACCTGAGTAAGAGTTTACAGGCAAAAATTTATGACACTTCTAACAAGCCTTTCTATTGGTGTTAGTTCAACCCAAAGTCGCAATGCAACGTCCATGTATTCAACTACAAAGTGGCAGATAGAAGACCCTGATTCTCTCTGTCTTCCTGATCAAGGTTCTTACCTTCCTTAAAGCATATGAAAAAAATACCACCTTGTGGTGCTGACAGGTTCTTGAATTCCAGCCCTTAGTTAATCGTACACATTAATTCTTTGTTCTTTTGTTAAAGTTTCATAGGAAGATTAAAACGTAGGTACAGGAAAGTCAAGTATTTTTAAAGGCCATCATAAAAAAGTCTAAATAACAGTTTATGCGAATTTTGTGGTAAAAGTTCTCCAGACGTGTACTTTTTCGCCAGGGTATGTGATGAAAAATACTTAAGGTTAAATTGCAGCTATCGGTTCGATTCCAGGTCATATTGTTTGAAGACATTTCGGACGAGGGTTTTCACAAAGCCGGCTAACATATTACTGTCGTTTTGAACGGTTTCTCTGGACTCTGCCATTTATCTCTTCTTATTAATATCAACGTTACTAAAACCCTGCTGGAGTGATACTTGTACATTACTCTACGTAACATCAGTAAATTGTAATGCATCGTACATGTTAATTACATGTTTTGCGAAATATAAGTACATTTTTTTGTTTTTATAAAAATGAACCTTAGGTGTCCTTTCCTCTGAATATTTACAAAATTTTTGTCTTCACTGCGTTACATATTACATCATGCAGAGTGTCGTTACACTTATTACTTTCAAAATTTACTTCAGCTAATTGCGTGTGTATGTTTGCAATCATATATATATATATATATATATATATATATATATATATATATATATATATATATATATATATATATATATTATGCCTAACTTGCTTATGCTTGTGAACTTTGTTCGCAAGATATACATTTAACGCCTCTTTAAGCACTGTAAAAGTTTAGCCTAAGTACTCCAAATAATCTTAGCTATTCGTTTAAATATGTTTATCTATTTTCAATCTTTCAGAAACTAAATATTATTGATAATTGGCAGGTAACCCTTAAAAACTAATTCTTCTTATTATGACGCGTGGTCTCGTGTATCAGCAATACAAAGCCAATATAAACAAAACTGAAAACGAGCCACTTAAGAAAGGACAAGGATTAAACTTATCATATCAGAAAAACATTAAATTAATATGAATATCTTTCAATCATGTTACTAATCAGGGCTGATCCATTCTATATCAGACGCCTTTCTGCCGGACAAAAACACCTAACAAATATGTCTCTAATTTTTCCTGGACGCACAAAAGAGTCCGTATTTTTAGCACACATTAATGTGCACGTATTTTACTTGCACCATCATAATATATTTCATTGCAAGTAGGTAATTAGAATTCACATGTATAATACGCAGCTTTACCGTTCATGTTTCGGATTTTCACACAACACAATAACTGGGGTAGCCATATAAATTTAACACCTACAGGTCACTACTTTAACCAACAACCAACGTAAATTAATAAGTAGGGCTAGGAAAAATTTGCGAGTTCAATGACCCGCATGCTAGAATCCAATGTCCTATACATATTCAAGCCCCGTCCATTCGTTCATTTACCACGTTTCCATGTCGGATTCAAATCGATCTGAAACCACTTTCGGGATCGAGAATGGTCATGTATACGGGATCCAAATCGATTTGAGTCTCAAGGTCGTTCCAGCTAAAATTGGGATCGAATCACATTGAGTTCGATTTGAAATTACATGTAAACACAGATCGTACTGAAAGTGTATCGGGATGAAATTCACACTCTCTGTTAGCATCTGTTTACAAATAATAGTCCTGATAATGTCGCATGTGCCGGTAAATAGAAATATTTGGACAACGGAAGAGGTGTTCACGCTTATTGAAATATTCAAGGAAAAAGAAATTCGTCGTCTGTTGATGGTAAACGGACGGAAAATGCTGTTACTCTTACACGCTCCATTCGTTCTTGCTCCTATTTTTGCATTGAATTAGCGAACACTAATTGCCAAATTACTACGACTGTCAGTGATTTTTTCTTGTCCGTTGTAGCTTGCAGATTATTCGTCTGATATTTTCTCCAACATAAACAGAAAACAAATACGTGTTTACTGTTAATTTATGACATGACTACCAACTCACTTGCTACAGCGAAACATTTACCACCACACATTTCAACTAGCAGATCCAAATCGATTTCAGTTCGAATTGACATTTTGCATGTAAACTGGTATCGACTCAATACTGATTCAATCCTCGATTCGATTTCAATCCCACATGGAAACGTAGTAATTGTCTGCTGTCTTAATGAGTAACAGGTAAAAGACAAATGGTAGGGCTTCGGTATACACAGGATAATGGATTATAGCATGTTGGCCGTAGAACTCGCGAAATATTCCTAGCCCTATTAATATGATATTCAATACTGAACAATACTATTCAAGCCCGTGAACATCCAGGCACTCACCATTTAACGATTCCCGACGCCGCGCCGCCGTATACATCACAGTTAGTCCAATCGGCAATGTAGCTACACACGCTTCGAAAGATAGTCCGATTTTCATTACTCCTCGACACGGAGCAAATACCTTGCCGTCGTATTGTTGATTCAACGATCCACCGCCTTTTTAACTACGTTCAAACAACGCAGGTAAACCACTCAGTTACGTCGCATGAAAACTCATCGCTCCGTTCGACTAGCTCAACCTCACTTCCTGCCAAACGGTCATTCTACGAACAACTCTTCAAAACGCCGTGACACTCACGTGCCACCTAGAGGAAACGGCAGGCATACCAACAGCGGGAAAAAAGTAACTTGACCATGCGTCACCTGCAACTTCTGTAACAGTAAATATCTTTGCAAACAACGCAACAGAGTTATTATAAATTTCAGTGATACCTCACTTCACAGACTACTGATACATAAACCTATGCATGCGTAAAACCTTTTTTTACTTTTTATTTACTATTAAATCTCCTTGGCTCTTTTGATTAGTGAATGAGGCAATGCCATTGTATCCAGCATAATATAATGTGAACATATTAAATCAGTCAAAATAATTAACAAAACCCTGTTACGTAATCACAAATTTATAAATAAATAAATAAATAAATATATATATATATATATAAGTTTTTGCTACACATTATTTTACACATCATTTTCACTACCTCTTTACAGTCGTTACTTAAACTAAGTTAATGTGATGAGTGTGTATTTAAATTTCAGTTTGAGGGAGCAACAGCAATGGAATATAGGTAATTTGACATATTTTTTACGAATAATTAAATACAAATTATAAAAATGTAAAGAGACAATATTAACTAGACATGATTGACATATCATGAAAATTTAACTGTACTAGGACGTTAGGATGGGTTAGATTTCCTGATTATATAATCTTTTATGTCTTTTGATGAATACAAAATGTCTATTTGTCTATTTTTTTTTCATTTCCACGATAAAGTTTGATGTTTTGAGTAACCATTTCATTTATCCACTGGCCTACATAAATAGTACATTTGTACTAGTACAATGAGATATAGTAATAACAACTATGACGCAGTATGTACATTACAAAAAGCGTACGAAAACATTAAAATAACATCACATCTTTACAACACACAATTTAGATATTCAGTTTCTGCCCGAATATTGGGCCTATTCAAGTCAAACACAATCACAAATGAAGGAAAGAATGGTATCTGTTGGGTTAAATTTGCGTATAAAAATCACTTACATTATAAAAACACTGTTCAATTAGAAATTATTTTATCTCGTCACGAAATATGTGTGAGGATGTGATAGTTTTTATGTGTAAATGGATTTTTTTTTTTTTTTTTTTTTTTTTTTTTTTTTTTTTTTTTTTTTTTTTTTTTTTTTTTTTTTTAAGATTTTTATTGCTGGGTACAGAGGTGAATTTGACAAAATAGAAGAGTTGTGTTGGGGTATACGCAAATTTTTTTTTATTTCTTGTTGAATATGAATGAACATCTGAGTTTCTTAAATTACATTGAACATTGGTATAGGCAAATATTAAAATTTCGTAAATATACAAAGATGGGAGCGATATAACATCATAATCTCTATATATAAAAATGAAAGCTGACTGATTGACTGACTGACTGACTGACATATCAAACTGCAGCCCAAACCACTGGACCTAGAATCGTGAAATTTTTTGTGGGGGTTCCCTTCAGGTCGTAGGCGAGCACTAAGAAGGGATTTTTCGAAAATCGACCTCTAAGGGGGTGAAAAGGGGTGAAATGTGTTTCCGAAGAAACGTCGATAGAGCTCGAACCCACCGGCCAATCATCGTGAATTTTACTTTAATAGGACACTCGTAAGAATGCATATTAGCCAATTTTAGGATTTTTCTAAGTTCAACATTTAAGGGGCTGAAAAGACCTTAAATGTGTTTCCAATCAACTATCGATATCTATCCAACCCTTTGGGA
This sequence comes from Medauroidea extradentata, assembly GCA_003012365.1. Lineage (NCBI taxonomy): Eukaryota > Metazoa > Arthropoda > Insecta > Phasmatodea > Phasmatidae > Medauroidea > Medauroidea extradentata. Next base: position 82,530 of record PNEQ01051974.1, read on the forward strand.
TAGAGAGTTGATATTCACTTCAAAATATTGCTTACGTAAATACACAAAAAGTATTTTTACGTTTTTTTAAATTCGACCCCCAGGAAGCAAAAAGGGGCAAAATGTGTTTTTAATGAATCGTCTATATCTTTGAAACACAATTGGCTATCATCGTGTTTTTAACTTTAATTGGTTACTTTTACAAATGTCTACGACAGGACTCAAAGACGTTTCGAAATTCCTTATTTAAAGGGGTGAAAATGCGTGAAATGTGTTTTCGATTATCCTTCCATAGCTATCGAATCAATCGAGATATCGAAGTGCTCTTTGCTTTAAATTGGTGCTTTTGTAAATATCCCAAGTACCATTAATTTTTTTTTTATTTCAGCCCTAAACTGGTAAAAAAGGGGTAATATGAGTTTTCGACTCACATTCGATATATATCGATCCCATAGGTTTTTATATAGCGACGTTATTTTTGTTTAGGATTGATGCTTTCTCAAATACCTAAAAAGTGATTTCAGGAATTTTCGAAATTCGCCACCTAAGGACGTGAAAAGGAGTGAAAAGTGGTGAAAAGCGTTTTCAATTAATCGTCGATATATCTTGAACCCAGCGGGCTAATGTTGTGTTTTTTACGTCCACGAGATACCAATAAAGTATTCTAAAACGTGATTCAAGGGTTTTTCGAAATTTACTCTTTTAAGTGGTGAAAAGACCTTGAACTTGTTTTAGATAAATCCTCGATATCTATCGAACCCATCGAGGTATACAATTAATTCTTGCTTCAGGATGATGTTTACAGAAATTATCGCAAAACGGTTTTCAGATTTTTCAAAATTCGGTTTCTCAATACTGTGCAGGGGTGATATGTTTTTTTTTTTTTTTGAAAGATTGATTTTGATTCGACTGAACGGGCTCGATGTGATTTACACTTCAGTTGGATACTTATACAAATGTCTAAGATATAAATTTAAAATATTTCGAAATTCGACACCCAAAAGGGTGAAAAAACACAAAATTTGTTTTCCATCAACCCACGATATCTATCTAACCAGTAGCGATACTGAGGTGGTGTTCGCGTCAGAGTGATGCTTACGTAAATATTTCAAAAAATGTGTATGTATTTTTTTTACTAGTAAGAAACTTAATTATTAAGAATAAAACTTAGATGGTCAATAATCAAGGCAGACGATCCGAAAAGCAGGAACGAGCAGCGAGAAACAACTTATAGAGGAGTTTTACTACATTAACCTATCGAGACGTAGTGTTGTACAACCTCTATGAGCCCAGGACACAGATATATATATATTTTTTTTTTCAATAAAATTTATTTTCATGAATTATTTCGACGTTACGTGACGCAGTTGTTTGTCACTCAGGTCTAAATTCCGGGAGGTACTGGGCTCGAATTCCGTTAAAAGCTGCGTGCAAACGTTCAATTCTGACACACAAAAACTACAAGGCAGATCGAATTAGTGCAATTTACATGTGGTCTTTAAAAGGGGTAAAATTGCAGTTCGCTTTCCACTTAGGTTCCTCTACAATATCAGCTGACATATCGTCTATATACTGCCAAAAGTGATTAAGTCATAAATGCTATTTCGTTTAAAAACAGTAATAAATTGTAGATATTAACAAAAATGTGGTATGTTACTGTACTGTGACACAACAGTACGAAACGACAAATAGACTCTAAACTCGGGCAATTGTTCGTGAACAACATATACATATTCGTACCATTTTTATAATTTTATCTCATTTCGACTTGGTAACTTTTGGCAGTAAACCGACGATATATCATCTCAATAATCTCAGGTTTGGGGCACCAAATACGTTTCCGCGAAACCTTTAGCCTCTGAAATTTTGTAATGTCAATAAAGCTAAAGAGAATATTTTGAAAATATGTAATTGAGGGCACCGTACCAGTGGTTGTGCACAGGGTAAACATATGTTTCTTATTCGATTAATCTCTTACCTTAGGTGTCTGTAATTACTCCACAGCATCAAATAGGCAGGGCTATAAATAAGGCCCAGGCGAAGTCGCTGTTAGTGGCAGGGACAAACTTAAGACTGCTTTTCGCGTGGACAGCTATAGCTACTTATCCTGCAGCAGAATTAGTTCAACTAGCCGCTTGGACATTCTAACACTTGATGACTGAAGTACCAATCTTGTGTACAAAGAGGTTTTTCAATTAAAGTAAACATTACCAGTTACGAATAATACTCGCGAGCAAAGCCGCGGGGGACTGCTAGTTATTAAATAAAGGCATATGGTGCAAGGAACTGTTCAAGCAGATACCCAGATAATTGCAATTTGTTTGCATACCGGCTGGTTGTATGATAGGGTATCAATAGGTTTTTGGCGATTCTTGTTAAGTGTGAGTGTTTTTCGCTATTTGTACTATGGAGGTACAGATTATTTACGTTAATAGCAAATATTTGTATACACAGTAAGAAGGTGTATGTTATATCTTTAAAATTAATTCTACATGATGATGGTTATGAGTGACAAGTGTCTAGTCGCATTGCTTTTTTTTTTTTTTTGTTTGAATATTCTAATTCAATTTGTTTAAAGTCCTCATAGTTCTATTCCGTAACTCAGTAATGAGTTAAAATATACCAAATACACTGACCTTACACAAACTTTTGATAACATCCACTACGTTTCCATGTTCTTTTTAAATCGGTTTCAAAACACTTACAGTTTTGAAAACGCTAATGGAAACGGGATTCAAATAGATTTGAGCCTTCACAGAAAACTGGGATCGTATCGGAATGAGCCGGGAGTAAAATGCTATGAAAACGCGGATAGTATCGAAAGTATATACAAACACATAAACATGCAAAACTGATAGTGAAGAACAATAATTTTCTTGCATCCATTTCATTTGCTTAAGTAATTTACTTTACGGGGAGACAAAGACAAATCAAGAGACGGTTGTGTGGATTTATTTCACGTGAAACAACATGCATATCAAATGTACCAATATTACGACACGCAAAGTATGTCCAGCGAACTGAAATAGATTTCTGTCGGATATAAAGTTTGCATGTAGACGGGTGTCGTACTCAGTCGGAATTCAATACTCAATTTGTTTTCAAAACTATATAGAAACGTAGTAATTGTTACCTCCAATTTAGCCCAGTATTCGCGTGTAGTGCCTGTTATGCGGTCATGTCTGGACGACCTGTATATGTCTGCTTTAATGCGAGTTTACTACGAGATGCATCAGCAATGTGTAGCCACGTGCCGAGGTATACTTTCGTACGGGTTTCTTGTTAGGTACTTGAAAAGCTGCCAACGCAGCAATTTTTTCTTCCAGTTTCCGTCGATCCAGGGTAGCCTTATCCCACATATCACTTCTCCTGCTCGCACCAAGCGATAAAAACACAGCCTCCAGATGGCAACATTTGACTCGAGGCAGAAACGACCAGTCCATTCCGATATTACAATATTTTGTAGGGTTTGGCACGAATAAATGACACTAAATTTGACTGGAGTGAGACTCTAAATAATTAAAATTACTTATGTAACCGACTGTCAGCAAGTTAATTAACACAAATAGTGCACGTAAAGCAAAATCTCAATGGCTATAGTTCATTGGTAAGGACAGGAAAATTTCGCGAATTCAATGACCTCCAGGATAGAATCCATGTTAGCTCATTGTTTGTTGTGCCACTGAGCAGCAGCTAATGGACAAATTATTGCGGCTTAAATATGATTCTAACGTGCAGATAATTGAAATCGGGAAATTTTCGTGTCCCAATTAATTGGTTAATATCGAGACTGGTTACTACACACATGTTTTATTCAAAGCATTGTAAAACTATCTTAAATTAATGTAAGTGCAATAAACTTTGTTTACAAATGCTGGATACACATAAACCTGTTATGCCATTCTTCCACCTAATATTTTAGCATAAGTAATTTTGTGGTGAATATTTTTGAACCTTACTATGGTTAGTTATTCATTATTTATTAAACATTATGTCTCCCTTTCACTATTTTTACTTTGTTTAACGTTTTTTTTTCTTATTTATATGTATGCTTTGTTCATTAGTGTGTCATATTCGCTATATCACCCCAAAGAAATACGTTTTAAGTAGGGACCTGAAAAATTCGCGTTTTGTATTGGGTACACGTTAGGATTCAAACAAATATATAGGTTAGTGTCATGTTCGTGGTTGGCTCCTTGCTCATTTGACACCTCCTGCAAAGTCGTGAGCCAGTTATGAATAAGCAGCTGAACGCAGACCCAGTCATGCGATATCACTGCTGTGTCAGAAGTAACCTACACACATCTGTTGTCTGCGCCAGGACACATATATTCTTAGAGGCTAGCCTACACGTAAGAGAACCCGCGAAATTTTCCAGTCTCTAGTTATAAGTAGAGAGTCGGAAATTTCGCGAATTCATCTGAGAAAATGTTAGATTTGAAATTCCTGTACTGGTTTATTACTCTTCGGTTGTATTGTTAAAATGATCTCTCTGGAGGACTGTGTACCAATATCAGACCTGCATCAAAACACTTCCGGACCGCAACGCTACTTGTCACTCTCTGTAGCAGTAACCAATGAACAAGTCGCTAGAGTGCATATAGGACTGTGGAGTCCAGCCGGCGAATGTCTAATTACGTCATTTATGTACTGTTTTAATTTATTTTCTTTATGATATACTTACTGTGTAAACAATTTTGTGACTGTCTTACGTCGTTGTCGTAGTTTTCCGAAATCCTAACGTAATGCCACGGACGCTTTTCATCCTACTACTAAATATCTGAGAACGGTTCCATCTTCATTAGGTGTACTATAAGTGTATTTTGTACAATGTTTTTACCTGCATATATATATATATAATATATATATATATATATATATATATATATATATATATTTGCCCACTAATAAGCTACGTATTATATTCTCTTTCAACGCGTACTTTAAACGGTTTTTATGTGATTTTAACAAAAATTCCGACACTAAAATTATTACTTGTCTCTTCGACAAAAAGTATATGAAAACGCATTGTAAGTTACATGATCGACATTTTTAAATCTCTATATATACTTTTATTAATTACTTTTTTTACAGTGTTCTTACGTTTAATTTTACGTTAGTCTTTTGAAGATATTCCAGTTTTACATTCAGTGAATTTAGTAAGCGACCAAGTAACGAGGATTAAAGCTAACTATGTTTTCCAGCTGCGAGTCAGAATGGCTGCAAATAGCCGGAGACCGCTATGCGAATGCACATTTCTTGTTACGCTAGAGAGATGCTGAAATAGCACCACTTGCAGTCTAAACTTGCGAGTATGTGCCCGGCGTCGATAAGGGACCACTTAACAGTTATTGCACTTAACATACTACGAGATTTCAACAGTTCTGCATTAAACATGCACGCCCGCCAGTGCAGAGCTTCTCGGGGTTTTCACTTAACGAGACTGGCGAAGACTCGAGTCCCAGCCGGAACAGGTTAATGAAATAACTTTGCAACGCCAGATAAATTTATTTCCGTGTAAAATTTTTTAGTTACCATTTACTCTAAAGTGAGGTTAATTTTAAGTGCTGGGAATGATGAGGAATTCATTAATTTACATAGAACAAATATGTGAGTAGTGGTACAACTCGGAAGTGTTCTATGTAAGGTGGTGATTAACAATGATTTTACAAATACTTACATGCTTTGTGGGACACACAGACCGGTCGGGGTATGCCTGCTCTCCAACCAGAACCGTTCAAGGGAAGATGGACGAATTCTCCAGACACACTATCGGCGTACAGATGGTTCGGAATAATATGCGCATTTTTTTGAAACTCCAGTTACTTTTTTCCCGGATAGTTTTTAGTTTTCTTTTCCCTAAAAAAATCAGAGCCACTTAAGGCATGCGCCTAGTTCTCGTAAACAGGTATTTTCTACGAAAATATTCTACGAGTGCCCTTTTGCGAACGTACGAAAACAAAACACGCTTCGAACAAGGTCCCCTAGTAGAAAATACAATAATTTTTCAGTTGGCATAAGTGACCAACGTTCGCTAGTATGATGGTATACTTCCGCTGGAATGGTTGTTTATCAGGCCGTGTCAATAAATATGTGTGTAGTTATATTGAAATAATTTTAATCTGGGCAAGTTAGTTTAAAAAGACTGACATATTTCAGTATATTGTCCACTAGCAGACTTAGCAAACTAACCCACGAGCATCTGAGTATAATAATAATGCTAATGCTTGTGGTACGCTTGTGGTTAATGTTTGGGTGATATCATATGCATAATGTATGCCATATGTGGCCACGGGTGCATTCCGAATGTTTACTGCCTGTGGACTGCTTGTCACGATCAGATTTGCATAAGTGGGCAAGTTAATATTTGATATTTGGGATCTGAACCTCATAATTAAGACACCATGCCTATTAAAAACACTGTTTCGAAGCTCTTCAACTGGGCTAATAACGGTATTTTTCGACCACCGTACTTCAAAAAGTACTAACAAGATGTATGTGAACCTCAGATTGTGACCTGCACTGAACTTTTCTACAGACTTCACACCAATAAAATGACATGGCCACCGCTTAGTGTCCCAGAGTAAAAAGGTTCGGCGATAACTTTGCACGCTATTTCAGAGCTTGGCTCGTTGAGGCGATGTGGTATTTGACGTGCGTTTCAAGGTCGCCCTTATGCCTCAGTAATTTCTGAGCCTTTAACGCACAGGTAGGCGACGCCCGTAAGTAACAATCTACGTGTCAGTATTGTACCGCACTAGAAGTTAACAACTGAGATCATTGTAAATGAGACTGTCTAGTTATTTTCCTAGATGATATGATATTCAAAAGTGCTTACTTTATCGCGATCCGCCTATAACAGGAAAACAAGTCTATTGGTAGAGCCAACGTTTTTTGGTGTAAAGAACTCTGCAACAGTTTGTTTCAAAGTCTTACGTACACATAAATGCAGCTCTGCTTCAAGGTCAATGATTGGCTGATTTTTTTAAACTCTCAGCGTCTAGGGTTCTACCTGCAAATCACAGACGTGTGTTGTTGCAGTAACCTTTTTCCTGTTGGCACAGTCAAATGAGCCACGCCTACATTCTGCCAATAACCATGAAGTACAGCTGCAGGAGCCTACGTAAAGAATTGAATCAACTTGTTGCAGAATTCTTTTCCACAGAATTGGTGGGCTCTACGGCCGTGTTTAGAAGACTTTATTAATTGAAAGAGCTCAGAATGGTTACTCTAGCACACATCGGCAGTGAACATGAGGTTTATGTAACCCATTAATAGTGGTAATTTAATTATGTCAGTAGCCATGAGTAGAGACCAGAAAATGTAGCAGGTTCAGTGACCTGTCGACTGGACTGTACCGTCCTATGTACACTCTATCTTCAACTAATTGTCCATTGGCTGATGCTCCAGCAAGTGACAAGGAAGACCTACGGACAGTAAGTGTTTTCGTGGTGGTCTGCTTTTGCTTCACAATTCTAAAAGAAGAGCTATAATAACAGTGACCCAACAGCGAAAGTAACTGAAGTTTATTTGAATGTGAAATCTACCGTCTTCTTAAATGAATTCGCGGAATCTCAGAGTCTGTAGCCGTGATACGATATTTAAAACATTTACGGAACTATAACGAGAAGATGAAAAACATATTTCCTATGTGGATGTAGGATACAAGTAATTATAGTTAAAGACGTTCAAATTTCTCGGTTTTTTTTGTTACTGGTTAGAATTCACTGGTTTATCCTCATTCGACCACTCTCCATCTCGTTTTGAAATTCAGCCTTTGCATTTACGTACGCCCGTATTACAGCATAGTGAGCGTTGTGAACACTCACAGTAAATTAAAGTACCCGCCATGGTTTAATAATGGAACTCGTGCTTTTAATAGGGCCTATATATTTTCTGTTGTGTTGTAGGCATCGACAAGGCAATATGGCGTAGCTCTGTGCATTGTATAATGTTGGTAGGCCTAATGCTCGAAACTAAATTTGTGATCATATAAAGAAAATATCGACTTTTTTTTCCTCCGGAAGTAAAAAATTAAGAAAGGCATTGAAAATGTAACCATTTGATCATGCTTATCTGTGCCTTTGGGTCTTATAAAGGCGGACAACTTTTTATAAATATCCTTGTATGGATCTTGCAGCGAAAAATTAAGAATCCAAAGTTGACGGATACCGATCCCCCTTAAGGGTGTTCAAATGCAATAAAATCGTAATTTTGTATTTTTATGAAATAGTTATAGTTTCGTAGACGTTACTTATGATTATAGTTTCCTCATACAAAACCATTTCAGCTCTCATAGTTTTCTAATAACTGTCGATCAACGTCAAAGTTTGCTTGTTACGCTGCAATGCAACTGATTTTATATTATACATTTTTAATTTACATCAATAAACATTAAAAAACCCACAAAGAAATATTTTGTATATTAAAAAAACCTATGATATACAGTTACAAATTTCAGATTAAGAAACTTTTTAAATACCAAAATAGTACACGCGATTTATTTTTATGGTTTATTATGTAGTCCATGACATGTTATTTCACTATGAATTATTTTGCTTACGTGTGTGAGTTGGTTTCCGCTTTTTACATGGCAGTAAAATATGTAACATTTGAATTTGAAGCACCGTTTTGAGAAAACTATGCGACCTAAAAATTATTTGTAAGAGGAAACTGTACTCACAAGTATCGTCTACCATACTAACACTATTTCATAAGTATATAAAATTACGTTATTATAGCACGTGAATGCCTTTAAGAAACAGTCTGATGTCAGTTAATAAGGGGACATTTGGAGGTCTCTGATAACAATAATAGTAACACCAAACGGAAAATATTCCAGAGGACAGGGCACTACCCCCTAGAAGAAGAATTCTGGAATTGGAGTCAATGAGAGATTTTTGGTCACCGCTTAACATCGATGTCTTAAGCGCTGGTGAAGGGTGACGTGAGGTGAGTATGGAGCAGCACTTGAATGAAAGGGCGGGGGAAACGGGATATTCCCGAGAAAACCCGCCGACCAACGGCATCGTCCGGCACGATTTCCACAAGCGAAAATCCAGGGATCGACCCCGCCGGGAATCTAACCCGTATCGCCTTGGTGGGAGGCGAATGGTCGGATCATCGGCCACCGCAGCCTTTCTAGAATTAGAGCTCATAGATATTACCCGTTCTTTGAGGGTCTACTCAAAAGATGCTTCACAACAAAGCAGAGAAAAAATGTAGGGGTGAAAGAAACGTGATAGGCCAAGAAATTCCGTCATACGACGGCAGCTTCTGCGACGTTACCTATGCTAAAAATCGTGGAACCTAAATAGGAACACTTTTTAGGAAGGAACTCGCCTTCCTACAAAATAATCCTATTTATATTCCATGGTCTGACCTTTACACTGCCGTGCTGGTTCATAGGTAATATTAAAGTTCTTTCTTAAAATATTATTCGAACACGGTTTCATTATAAAATGTATTTGTAAATTTGGTTAGTTTCTACCCATAACTTATTAGGGAAACGTTCGCCAGCTCCGTAGTTTTATTTAAGCGCACGTGTGCTTGAAAGCAAGCAGTAACTTTACCTAGAGAGCTTTGCGCCGTAATAGTACAGAAGCAGTATGATTCTCGGGCGCACGTTGCGCCATAGACAAGGGAGAGTATAGATGGCTATCTTTCATACTATAATCATTGACAGCGACTGAAGCGCCCCATGCGGCTGTACCTCGAACTAAACCTAAAATAGCCGGCGTGGCGGCAGATTCAAATTGCACTGTTCAGAATATATTTATTCAAAGTGGTAGAATGGTATACAATTTTATTGTTTTTTTAATTTGAGCCA